>BPTQ01000007.1:297314008-297516113 GCA_019973895.1 Chrysanthemum seticuspe
TGATGTATAAACAGTTCTCTTAAACACACTATTTGTATTAAACAGTGATGTTTATGTGATTTTAAACATTACACAGTAATTTTCCCATGATTTTAAAACTACTCAATAATATTTTCATAGTTTTTTAAATCACAGTGATTTATATAAGATGTTAAAAACACTGCGATATATACATTGTTCTTTAACTCACAGTGTGATGTTTACACAGGTTTTTTTTGATTACACAGTGATATACATAGTTCTAAAATACATGTATACATGGTTTTTTTAACTGCACAGTTATATATAAAAATTTCATAGTGCTTTTTATTCTATTTTTTCGTTATTTGCTTTATAAATTATTACACAGTGTTCGACATAACATAAGATTTAACTGGTCTGGTTAATATTATATATGATTAACCTCAACCTCCCCCATATTTTTATGTACGATATTAACCACACAACAGTTCTAAAGTAACCAGGATATGTACTATGTTATGTGTATATGGGTAACACCGTTGTGGGGTAACCTATTTCACACAAACAGACAAATGACAAGTAGGTAAAGTTGACAACTACATGCGTCATATATGTATATGACTTGTCAAACAGCCAAAGGAAGAAGTTGTTTTTGGGAGGGTCTTTTAAGGTCTAGATGAGGAAAAGATATTGGGTGAAAATTATTGTTTTTTTGTGTGTAACTAAATGCGATAGTGAAGGAAAAAGTAGTTTTTCGGTGTGTGAGTAAAGTAGTAGTTTTGGGGGGTTTGTATGCGCGCTGTTGTGTCTAGGTTTGTGGGCACTTAGTTCACGTGGAAACTTGCGGCCTTATTCGCCGCCTAGTAGCTGTTGTAGCGTAGGTTGCCTTTTTTATCTTAGTTTTCGTCCATGTTCATATCTATAGGAAAATTAAAAAAATAACAAATGAAACCAAGATTAAACCAATTCCAAAAGTGGAACTAACGTTTACTTCTAATCCAAATTAACACAAACACGAAAATACTAAACCAATAAAATTTTAACCAATAAAATTAAAAAAAAAGTGTCGAAAATCCCTCCACCAAACCACTCCTACCATGAGTACTATCACCTTAGCCAAATACGTTAAATAACCTATTAACACAACACATCTTTCTTCAACCACTTTCGCTTTCTTTGTAGACACTTCTTTCGATTTTTCACTTTCTAGCCTCGGTCGGCCTTTCCGGTGGATGGCCCAAAGTTACCCGGATTGCTGTCCCGACGTCCGCACCATGCCTGTATAAAACTTATAGAAAGAATGATTATTTTTTGAGTCTTCCTCTAATACATTTCCCAATCAATTGTACTTTGACTAATACGTTGAGATGTGAATTAAATTAAGTCTACAATATTTTTTCTATCAAACTCAGTTAAAAGTATAAGGTTAGTCATAACAAACGTAAAATTAAATAACCAATTTTAAAATAACCAAATCATAAAAGCACAAACACAATTAAACCTAATCTTCATTTGCAATCAAGGTGAAAACCTTAACCAAATTAGAACCAAAGTAAACAATAAAAAAATTAAAAGGATATCTATACTTGTACCTGCTTTTGATTCTATTTTTTCCGTTGGATGCGATGTTGTCGATGATCCGCCGCTTATTCCGGCGTTCAAAGGTGCACTTGATTCACGGGTGTTTGGATCTGTGTTGTCGCGCGTATGTTTGGGGGGTTTTGATGATGAAATGAGTGTGTGGCTTTTTGATGAAAAAGGAAGTGATAGCGTAAATCAATGTGTGTTTTTTTGTTATTAAAAGTGGGTTATAGAAAAGGAGTAGATCTGGAATTTTCTGGGAGGGTTTTTGTTGAAGAAGGAAACCGACAAACTGTTCAGTATATGTATATACTGCGTACATCAACAGTTGAAATGGATGAACAGTAAACAGACAAACACACTTTATCCAATGGGGTGTTGCCACAATGGGTATATGTGTATTGTATCATGTATAGGACCAATGAAATCTTGACAACACACCAATTATAGCATGTATTTTTATACCCCCTCCAACTCCAATTAGTATATATTATAATTGGTCTGGTCAATTTAGAATACAATACAGCTTGTGACACATTATTAAATATTTCGTTTATTGCTTTTTTATCTTATTTTTCGTGATACTTTAAAAATATATATTGACACGTCAATTTTTTTGGTACATATGTACATAAAATCTTGATACATATAGTGACACATTAGTTTTTTTTGGACACATTTGTAGTGTGACACTCAATTTCTTGTTACATATATAGCGTCACAAAAATTGTAGAATATATTTAGTGACACTAAATTTTTTGATACTTTTATAATAACTCATCAAAATTTTAGTACCCTTTTAATGACACATTACAAATTTTAGTGTATTTGTAGTGACAAATTATGTTTATCACACAAATTCTCTTGACAAATATGTAGTGACACACTAATTTTTATGACACATTTGTAGTGACACATTATATTTATCAGAGTTAGGATCAAATAAGAAGAATAATAAAAATAAGAAGGATAGGAAGTAACCACAACCACTCATTCTAGATGCACCTACAAAAATGGATGCATCTTCATTCAAATTTTCCCTCCCATATTAAAATGTGTGGCTAGAATTACTTCTTACCCTTCTCATTTTAATTATTCTTCTTATTGGATCCCTTCCCATATTTATCACACAATTATTTTTAATTTTATATATAATTAATTTCTGTTTTATTCACGTGAATCCATTTTTTAGCATTTTTTTTATTTATGTGAAGACTACTATTTCGAAGTCATCCATTTTACTCCCTCCGTCTCAAAATTATTGTCAGGAGACAAAAAACACAAAGATTAATAACAGTGGGACCACTATAACTCTCAACCACTCAAATGGAATATTCCTTCATTTTATTCTCTTTTTCTTACTAAATAAGAAAGTGGACAATTAATTTGAGACATTCATAAAAGGCAATATGGACAATAAATATGAGACGGAGGGAGTATTAGTTTTTAATCATTGTTTTGAAAAACTTGTATTGATGCATTATTACTAACACCAAAATATACATGATACAGAAAACTTTTTTTATATGCATATCTTGTTACACAATAATCAAAACGCTGATAAACAAATATAGGTAACAAAAAATACGACCAATTAAATCATTAAATCCATGGTTACTATTCACAACATATACATCTGATATACATTTGATACAAACCAATTATTTATACATTTATTACTTATACATCTGATATTGTCCCCGACAAACGAGACCGAGAGAGATTGAACATCAAATTAAGAAATATCGATTCCCCCTCACAAACCAACAATAGCTCTCGGTTTTTTGAGTTCTTTAAGAAACTTATTTCAAACAAGTACAACCCATCATTGATCTATCATTTACAAACCGAAAACTCAACCTTGTTCGAAGCCATAACAAGAATCAGTTTTAACTCAAAAAGAAAATAAAATCAAGAACACGAATCCAATACCTGGTCCGAAACCCACAACAAATTACCCAAAAAGATTAAACACGAACAATTTTAAGTGGTCCGAAACCCAAAAAGATTAAACACAAACTTGGTTCGTGTTTATGCTTCGGTTTTTTGTAGTTTGTGTTGGTATTTTGGAGTTCAAAGATCAAGTGAAACCAAGAGGGTGTTATTGTGATTTTTCTTGTTTTAAATTCGTACAAGAATCTGGATATTTATGTGTTTGGATCTTGAAAATGAAATGGTGGTTTCTTGGTGGTTTCTTGAAAATGAAATGGTGATTAAACTCATTAAAGGTTAGCTATAAATTGGGAGGAGCCAAATACCCATAATACCCTTAAGCTTTTTCTTATTTAATTCTGCTTTTTTTTAATTGAAAATGCCACATGTCTTATTGTTATTGGTTCTTATTATTCACTACTTTAAGGTGTTCACCACTTGAACATATAGTTAGGATCAAATAAGAAGATTACTTAAAATTAGAAGGAATAAGAAGAACTATAACCGCAAATTCGAGATGCACCGACCTAAATTAGATGCATCCCTATAATCTTAGATGCATTATAACACACCATAGTGTGTTTTCTAGCTTTTAATCAGATGCATATACGTATATTAGATGCATTTCATGATTTCTCCTGTTTTTTGTTCCTCTGCATGTGCCGAAATCATGAAAATCAATTTGCATCATCTATACATCAAATTAACTTTCGAAACTCAAGATGTTGCATCTATATGAATAGAAATGCATCTAATACAAGTCGTTGCATCTCAAATGCGTGGTTTTGGTCACTTCTCACCACTTCTTATTTTAATTTACTTCTCACTGAATCCCTACTCCTTGAACATAAATCTATATATATATATATATATATATATATATATATATATATATATATATATATATATATATATATATATATATATATATATATATATATATATATATACTCCCTCCGTCTCAATTTAATTGTCCATATTTCTATTTTTGGATGTCTCAAAAAAATTGTCCACTTTCCCTTTTTAGTAAAAACTAGAGAATATAAAGGGGGAATATTCTATTTGTGTGGTTGAAAATTAAAGTTGCCCCACTTTTATTAAACTTTGTGTTTTCTCTCTCATGACAATTAAATTGAGACGGAGGGAGTATATATGTATTTTCTTAATGGAGTGCAAAGTGTTACTGATATTCAACCAACGTCGTAAATATATATATTGTTGTGATGTTCTATAAGAATTAAGAGAGAATTACATTATAAAACCTTTGCAGGTCCATTTGTCAAATAATCCATCGGAAATACTTTGATGAGATTCAAACTCGTAATCTTCGGATTACCATAAAGAATTTAGACCTTATCCAAACCAATCGATTAAGTACTAGTATTCACTGCATTTATTTCTCATCTCTGATGAGGTTTTTGGTTTTCCATAACAGTTTGCGGTGTCATTTTATAGGTAAATCAGACAGGAAACAGACTCCTAACTAGCACAAATCTTGTATGGCCAACTTTCAAAAACTCTATAATTACATCATTAGACAGTAATATTTGTACACACTTGTGATAGTGATGGAGCCATGAAACCGACGAAGAAGATTCGGCAAAATTTACAAGTTAACTACGATATTTTCAGTTCAGTATACTACAATATTTTGAAGGGCAGGACTGCATCTGCTATCAGTTCATTATCGAAGAAACCAACTTGTTTCTCATTAGGGGATGTAGGTTTGGGTGGCTTCTTTGAAAACATTGTGGGGGACAGTACTGTTGTAGGGCTGTCTTTTTGGCTCTTTGGGTCCTCTGATTGTGTTTCTAAGACACTTGCAGGGTTTTGATCATGTTTCGGCTTCGTGAGCCTTATAACCAGATCTGGGTTCAATGCCATCACTGTCACCGTCTCATAGACCTACAACCACAAGATTAAAACTAAACAATTTAATAACAGCCATCATCTGTGAGCCTTAGAAGCTCAACTTTTTAAAATTGGGTCAGTGGGTCAAATCTGTATATCCTATAGCTTAGCTAAAGGGAAAAAATGGCAAACGAGCCAAAAGTCACCAAAGTCTTTATAAGACCTATTAAATAGTGTAGACTGTAGACGGACCGGCCTAACAGACCCCTTTGGGCTCATCTTTAGCTTGAAGTCACTATTAAAAATTCTAACGAAACACTCGATTTGCTTTGGACCCTTTGCGCTTGCCCACGCATTATCCCAACTCTGGTCTTCACATAATAAAATTGATTAGCTGTAAAGATAATACCTGGCATATCTCTTGCGCTTTCTCGACCCAATTTTTACCTTGACAGGTAATTATGATATAGTCTTTGGACTCCTTGAACAGGCTGTACAGATATTCATTACTCGATATACTGGCCTCAGCAATTGCACATCCAGAACTGAGCTGAAATTGTGAATGTTTTATATCATCAAACTGTTAGATAAATGAACTATTTTTTGAAAACTTGACATCAGAAACAGTTTGTATATTCCTGTCAACATAAGGCTAAACTTACAAGAGAAAGAAAGAGCTGCTCAAAGAAACCAGAAGGTGAGATATTCTCAAAGCCATGCAGAATCCCTTCCCTACAAAGAACCATACGCGTTTTTTCTTCTTTCAAATCATTGTGTTATAATATATCAGGAATTTCATGAAATTAATGAAACTGTGCCACTTACACAGATAAATCCTCGTAGTATAGTGGTGACTGTCTAACAGCAGGTATCGGTTTTGCAGTTTCCCAAAGTTCTCGCCACAAATTACCTGATTTCATAATAATCACTCATCATAAATATGTACTACATTGAAGATAAAATAATACATTATTCCAGATCCTATAAGCTTGAGAAGTGTAGACCTGCTTTCCGCATACGAATACTCAGGTGTCCTCTTGAAGGCGAAATATTCCCATCGTCAGATTCTTTAGTATCATCATCCGTTAATGATTCGGTCCAATCAGGGGGTGAGTGCCATCTAATAAAATCTTCTAAAATGCACCCTGGATTTGCAGCCTAAAACATGACACCTCAAAATACAAAAACTTAGCTACCATATATAGATACGATGTAAAGAACCCTTTTTTTTTTTTTTTTTTTTTTTTTTTTTTTTAATAAAAAATCACCTTGAAAGCCTGCATATCCGAGAGAAGCTGAGAGCAGCCCGCACCAACGCTGAAAAATATAGAAAATGTCAAGTTTTGTCAGAAATTTATAGTTCCTTCATATTATTACAGAGTAAGCACATACATAGAAGATTTTCCACATCCCGTTTTAATACAACAGACTGATTTATTGATTATTCATAATAGTATTTGATCAGTTTGAAAACGCACATCTAGACGCGAAAGTTTTGCAATTTAAAAAAATAACAACTCAATATCTACTTTGAAGTTTGAAATGAACACGTTGCACTGACCTTCCGGTACGTAAAACAAATTCCTCTGTTTCTTTAATAACGTCTTCTGTGAGTAAAGGCCCTTCCTATTAACCAACAAGTGACAATAAATTAACAAAAGAGAAAAAAGGTGATTTGCCAATGACTACTTACTTAGAGCCTAAATATTATCAAACCTGCAAAACAGGAGTATACACAGGTTCACCAGTATCCAAAAGTGTCGTGTTTTCAAGCTGTTTATCCGCTCCTAATCGAAGCACATATTCACCAGAGCTATCTTTAGCATACACAAGAGGGTTTTCCATGTTTCCTCCAGGAGGTGACTTGTCAGCGTTATTTTTAGCTTGCTTTAATACAGCTTCTAATGATTCGGTGACAATAGCACGTCGGCGTTTTCTAGATATACAGCAATTTATAACCTGCAATTGCTGATATAACAAACAGGAATTTAAATCTGGAAATCTATCTTCAGGGATTCCAGGAATATGTTGTCCTTCACTCCATAGCCTTCTCAACTGGACAAAAATATAAGTATTAACTATTAAGTATTAAGGTACTGTTAACACCACAATAGCAACGTATTATAGGCTTGAAAAAAGAAAATAATAATATTCATAGTATAACTATGTAAAGTACATTTAAACTGCCCTTGATAATTTGCTTAACTGCATTCAATTTGGGATGATTTCTGTTTTGTATAACCAACTTATTTTTTTATTCAAAGTGACTACCTACGATAAGTATGCAATTGCTACGGAATTAATAATTATTTATATCAAAACTCAAGATACATATGGTACCCTTTCATATATTATACGATAACTAAAGGGAAACTCACTTCTTCGACGACCCGGGACCAAAACAATGCCATTTTCTTCAAAGTTCTTAAGCTTCCAACAGCTTCAGCCAGCTCTGTAACAAAGTTCTCGGGAGGAGCACCATGAAGCTCTTTGGCAAAATTCGTAATGCTCGTATACGTCTCAAAGAGGGACCCAGTCTTCTTTCGAGAAAGATTTCCTTCTGCGAGCATCTTGCAAGGATTACAATAAGTGAACTATTTCTATTATCATTAGGGACTGCAACAAATTAAATCAGTCAATATATATTGCATTAAAAACTAGCCACGATTTGTTTGGGTAAAAAAAAGCCTTATGCTATCAAAGATTTTATAAAAAGCCTCAAACCTTCAAAATGTTGATACAATTATGTAAAGGTAATCTATACAGCCATACAAAGTTACTATGTCAAAATGATGACAAGGAAATAACTTTGACCATGTTGACATTATCTTTTTATGGTGCTCATAACCCTGTTATCTGCTGTCAAGGCTGAAGATTACGTTTTATAGATTTTCATTTATTTGACGGTTTTTATAGTGGAGACCAGGTCGGAATTTTGGACAACAACCGATATACCTGGATTCTGCAGTGACTGGATAAAAGACATTACTTTTTCATCACGACCGAACTCAAGAGCAAATTTATCATCTCTATCCCCCACCACAAACGACTTTACAGCGGATAAGCTTATCCCAGATCTCTCCTTCACAGGTGAAGAATCTCTTGATACTATTATCAGATCCTTCATTGACTTTATAACTTTTGTGGTCCTGTGCAGTTAGGTATTAAAGAAATTCAACATAGTGCTTGCAATGGACTATAAATGTACAACATTCACAAAACTTCCACATGAGATACTTACTCAACACCTATAGCCAGCTGCCTTAGCACAGACGCAGATGGTATGATATTGCTATTCACCTCATCCGAAGTGGGTGAATCGTCTTCTTTTTCCTATAATATATGCATTTTTACGAACAATGAATACACAACCAATTGAATTCATTAAATTTAGTAACATGAGTATACAAAACCAATAACAGGAAGCGTAACAAGCTACATATATTTTCTGTACGCAAAATATAGATATTAACAACTTTTGTCCAACCCATATACACTCAAAACACGACAAATTTTCGGTATAACAAGATACATATATAATTTACATCAGCGTGCTTTACAACAACTTAAAATTCATGTGAAAGAACATGTTACCTTTAGATAAGGAGTCCTGATTGATATGTAAATGTTTCCATCAAAAATCGGAAACGACATTTTTGTGTATTTTTTCAGTTTTTCTATTCTATTTTATTTAGAAAATCTTCCTGGACTCCTTTTATTCCTAAATCTTACTTTTCCAACCTTTCCTGCCAAAAACAAAAACCACAATAAGCATAATCATAGATTTAACATCATTAAACATATACGTAAATAAAGTTAGAGCTCATAAATTTACCTCCGGGTACGATCAAATCGTTAGACGATCGTTCCGGATGATATCGGTGATATTTTACAAGAATCAATGAATCATGTTAGGATTCAGGTAAATGAGATATAGAGATATATAAGGAATTTAAATTTAGTAAATGATATTTTAGGTTTCTAAATATAGATGAGTGATTCTTGGATGAAATAGAATCCTAGATTCCTGGAGGTGTCCCATATCTTTTTAGTATCCGTTATTTTTGGAGGTAAACTGGCTTGGTTGTTACGAAAATTACGGCGACTTTTAAAGGGAAATCTTGTTAGATTCTCGACACCAAAAACACATGCTTCATTAGTTTCAAAATTATTGTTCTTATTTCCATTTAAGGATATCTCAAAATAATAGTGATACAACCTTGTTAGGAGTTGTATAGGGATAAGAAACCACTTCAAACATGCACGAGCTCATTGAAAAAATAAAAGAGAAAAACTTGAGAATTATTGATCTTAAATTTGATTGAATGATAAACTAAAATATTACAAAGAGTATTTATAAGACAAGGTAAAACCCTAATAGCTAAATGAGCATTGGGCTCGAGCCCAAGCGTATCATTCCTCACTCCTTCAAAATCACCTTGCCCTCAAGGTGTTGTCTTCAAAAGTTTTCTTAATTCCGGGATTCCATGATCTTCTTTGAATCGCAGCCTCCATCGTTTTCTTCTTCACATAACACAACACCCTTCTTCCATTTCTTGCTGCCCTACGACTCTTCTCGCGATATACCACTTCAAACAAACAACCAAACTCTCGCTGGAAACATCTCTACCCTCCAACATCTTAATCACAAACTCCTTGATTAAACCCAAATTTATTTCATCTATACTATCATCAGATATACCACCTCCATCCTTAAGTAACGATATTACTATATTCGACTCATCTTCGTCAACCCTACACGCTTCACCACCACCCACAACAACATCTTCCACACTTTCTTTATTTTCTGAAAATTCGCTAAACTCACTACGAACTTTCATGCTTTCCACATTACTCTCACCAATATCAAAAACATCGTTTATAGCGCTACTAACCTCAACAACACCAATATCTTCATTAGCATCTAAGGATTCTTTAATCACATATGGAACTTCTTCACTTGGCCATGATAGAACGATATCTATTTTCTCTTCAATGTTCAGCTTTTTCCCTACAATTATCTCAAAACGAGCCTTCATTATACGGGCTATGGAACAGGCTTCTCCTAAAGTTGTAGGCACTAACCTTAAGAGTGCACATTGTAGAAGCGGTTTAAGTCCCAAGATATAAATCGATTTAAGTAAAGATTCTGAGATCCCCGTTACTTGATTTATAAGAATCTCAAAATCATTCTCGTATTCGGCCACCGTACCCATTTGCAAAAGCTTAAATACTGCATATTCCGCGTCCCGATCACATCCGATCAAAGCCATTAACATTAACTCGAAAAAAAAATATGCGTATCAAATAGTCTTCTTCTTGTATCAACCAATCAAAAAAGAATTTAGTGAGTGAAAATAATATTTGATTAGTTGAAAAGTGTAGTGATCCCACTTTTTTAAAACTATGTGTTTTGTCTAATGGACAATAATAATTTTGAGATGGATGAAGTAATTTATTAGTGTGTTCAGGTGTGCATTGTGTTTGACGCACTCATTATTTTTAAATATAAGTTTTATGTGGCTCACAAACCTTGTGAATTTTTCAAAAGAATTTCTCTTCAGCTTATAAATAAGCTAAAATTTTCAACTCAAACCCCAAGTCTAGTCCATCTGGTTTCACAGAGCACTTTACTAAAGTTTCAACTGGTATTTAATAAAAACTAGCATAGTACTCGCGCAAAGCAGTGACGGTACCTAACATGTCAGTTTTTCTCGTACCTTGATCTTTAAGCGGTATGTAATGAGAGTCAGTATTTGACGGTTTACCCGTTTGTTAGTTCGAAAAGAGTAGATGCGTGTTTGAATTTTTGTAAAGTATATTAATATAAATATAGATATCCATACTTATACTCATTTGAAATTTATAAAACTTGAATGTTATTGATAAAAATTACAACTATGAATTTGTATTATTGTAAGTTTGTAACATTCATTTTAATACTAAAATTTAATGTGTCATTAGTGTACATTATAATGCAATTATTATAGTGTAGAATTTAATTATAAGAATTACTAATTATAGTAAGATGTGTAGGCTTATATTTTTAAGACTTGCTTTTATAGGAAGTCCTAAATGATTAGTACGTAGTATATATAGTTAAGTGTGTGCAAGAGGAGAATGTTGGGTAAGCTTCACAGGTTTAACATCGAGCCATCTTCGTTGCATGACTTGCTTATAGTTAACCATGGTGTGCATGTGAATTTGAGAGACAATAATATAAGAGTAGATAAAATATAAAGATATGTAAACACAAGATATAACATAAACTTGTAACGAAATTGTTGTAGTACAAATGACTAGAACTTGTCCCTATTTAACTATGATGAAACGACACAAGTAACAATGGTGAACCATCGTGTCGTTTCACCAATAACCGTCCATAACTGCCTTTGTTGCAGGCCTAACGAAATAAACTACCAACCTAAAGGGGTGTTTGGATCAATACGTGACCCAACCCATGTCCATTCCTCTTTTGACCCATTATACTAAAACACAAAGTAAATAATGTATTTTTAACATACAAAACATTAAAAAGAAGGTTACATCTCCCTCCTAATTTTTGGATGTTAAACGCCTTGCTTCCATTGGCCTTTTCCTTCTTCACGTGATGACGACAAAGTCATCACCATTTGATGTGTTATCCTTGCTTCCTTCACTTGTAGTGCCTTCCATGTTACTTTCTTTCTTGGCTTGCTCTTGAGCATACTTGCACTTCTTTCTTGGACTTTCTCCTCGTGCGTCCCCTACTTCAACGCCCATCATTGCATCTCCACATGGTTCCTTTTGACCACCATATTTATCCTTGGCGTCTCATGCACCGATCTTCGCGCCTCTTCGTAGTAAATCTTGACTAATGCTATAAATTCCCTATAGCATTCTTTCACTTCTTGCTCATTTTCCCGTGCCAATCCCAAAAGTATAGCAACATCACACCACTTGTTGTTGAATGATACATTCATGTAACCGCCCATATCATTCACAAATTTGTATAATCCTAGCAAATCTACTTTTATTACCCCTACAACCAGCGGTAATATTCCCAACACATCTTGGCCTAAGTATCCAAGGTAAAACCATTCCAACAACTCTACAAACTTCTTTCCCATAATCTCCCAATTTCTAAACACTAGTTTGTCGATTTTAATCAAATCTAAAAAAGAAAAAAAACGGGGAAAGTTGTTTATCTTTAAATGATATAGTGTTTCGTTTAGACTTAGGTATTCGTCGTCAACGTAATCTTGACTATCCTCCCTATCCATCTCCAACTCTTCCATTCCTTTGATTAAAGAACATTCGTCACTTGGATCTATTGACTTGTAATATTCCTCCATAAAATCGTGGTGACTCTTGACCATGCTTTCGTCACCCATATCTAAGGTACCTTCATCCTTGTCGAACATAAATCTTATTCGACATGTACCATTGCCATAACTCAATATGAAACCTTGATCCTCCAGTTGGTTGATGCTTAAAACATTTAACGTGATTTCCGGTGTGTAAAGCACGTTTGGAATCACTAAACTTCCTTCTTTGGTATCTATAACGGCCTTTCCAACGCCATAGGAAACTATAAACTTCCTTTCCTTCTCTTCCTTGCCCTCCATTTTAAAACGATTGATCATTCGATTGAACAAGGTCCTCGTAGGACTCATGTGTTTGGCATAGGCTTTACTAACGAACCATATAATATCCAAATTACCCTGGTCCGTTCCCTCGACCATGAAATCAGTGTCAACGTGTACTTTTTCTGTCGGATAGTTGAGTTCTTCGTGAATTCTTGGCGTAGTCTCCATGCTTTGATCTTGATCTTTAGTTTTCTTGTTGGTGCACTTCCAATATACGTAACCTTTTTCTTTGCAAATAAAGCAGCGTGCTCTTTTTTCTTTTCTTGATGTCGTGGGGTTTCCAAGGTTTTTGCATAGCGGTTGAGTTTTGGATAACGGTTGGTTTTTAGAAAACGGTTGGGACTTACGCTCTGTTCTCGAGTTTTGAAATAAAATAAAAGAAGAGAAGTGATAAAAACGAGCAGAAAAGAAGAGGAGAGGAATGAAATATAACTTATTATTTCGTGTTCCTGAGTTAGTTCCTAAGTGTGAGAGAAAAGAAAGAAAAATTAATGATTTTACAAATATAACCATTGTTGTATAAAAAATTATATTATATTTTAGGGCATTTAATTTATTTTATTAATTATAAGTTTCCTTATTTACTTTCTCTTCAAATCATCCCACTTTTGGGAAGAAGATTTTGGAGAGAAAGTGAAGCAAATTTCCTCTCCATTTCTTTTCTCTTCTCTCCTAAAAAAACTCGGGAACATGAATCTATTTTGATTTCTTCTCACTTCTTTTCTCTTCTTTCGAAAATATAAATCAGGAACGCAGTGACATTATAGGACACAACTTCTTTTAATTTATCCCTTAGTAACCGTTTCCCTTCAGGAGATAACCGCTTCTTTTGTGTCCCCCATTTTGAACCATTGGGAGTAAAATCCCTTTGCAGAAAATTCTTGTTTAACGTCACTTTTACATTCCTTTGAAATGGTTCTGTAGGATCGTGAATATTTATTGTGTTTGATGATTCGGGTGGTCTTGGATGATGGAAATACATGTTAGCCATTTGAGAGAGAAAGAGATGAGAGGGTGTTTTCTTGGTAGAGACTTGCTTCACAAATGTAAGGTTAGATTATGAAAAAAGCACCACCCCTTCCATGGATGGAAGGGGTATTTATACTTACAGACTACACGACCTCCTATCGGCCTGTGGATCAGGTATACAGTGGGTAAAGACCCGTCCTTCCTCCACGGTGTTACACTAAACTATTCTACGCTACAAACTAACTAATAAACTACTGAATAACGTAAATAACGACATGTCTACGAGCTAACATATGCTAGACTATAATTGGGGTGACCGACACTTTAATATGGAATTTCTAATTCCTAACAATCTCCCCCTAAGGGAGGTCACCCCATGAAATACATTTTGCATCCTAGCATTCTATCTTTGTCATTTGTTCTGAGCTCGTAGACTTCAATTCTTCAAGTTCCGCAATCTTTATGCTTTTTGTAGCGATTCTTCAAAGTCCGTATATTTTTGTACTTTAAGTGGAGGCCTTTAACTGATCCACATCTTTGATGATCTTCGAGCTTTCATTGAGATCATCAGCCACATTAAATCTCTGGATCACCCTTTATTGTGTTGCCATCATGTGAAGTTGTGACTTTCGGACCGACATGCTCACACTTTCGGGATCATGACATCTTTCCATCAGAGTAGCGGAAGCTTTACTGGTTCATGATATTTGCAGCAGCATAGCCGAAGCATAGTATAAAAATATCAGAACCAGGTTATGTAGATATGCACCAATCATGATTTCTTCAATTAAGTGTGGATGCTGTGAGCATGCGGCTTTGGATTGACTCCTCAATTCTGATCAGCTGCAACCGTCCAAATGTACCTGCAAATAACAGTTAGCAATAAAACATACGAAAGTGTCTTTGATCACTTTCATTGAATTGAGGTACACGGCCCACGATTCCCCGTTGATCAGTACAAGTATTGCCTGTGATCAGGTAGAATTCCGAAGAATCTCCTTGACAGGGTTTCGCAGCTGTTCTAGCTATTCTCAAACCGGAACGTCTCAAAGAAGACAACACGGAGTGAGTGAACCAGTGAATTGAGATTCACTGATTGATGAAAAATTGATTTGAAAACAATCGCGTATTTCTTGAAGAAAGATTTTTGCAATACGACGAAGGTTTTATGAGAAAGATCAATTTTCAATCAAAAATACTTTTTGTATTTGAAAAGAGTGCACATTCGATGTGCTAGATAGAAGAAGAGATTCGCACATCGAACGGTTTTTCCAAAAGTATTTTTTCAATCAGAGATACTTTTTGTGTTTTAAAACATGAATACACATTCGATGTGCTAGAGAAAAGAAGATTTGCACATCGAACGGTTTTTCCAAAAGTATTCGTCAATTCCATTCCTGGACCAAGGTTGATTCAAGATTTAATCTCCCCATCGTTTCTATCCAGTTGTCACAAGCTTGATCTTACGAGAAGATCTCACATGTCACCCACCAAGAGCTTGTTTGATGTAGGCTCTAGAAGGATTTCCATCTTCATTGTGAATACTTTACATATCACTCGGATGTTCTGGCAATACCACAAGGATAATGCGTAGGACTCTCAATATATACTTACTTTCCACGTTGTGTAAAACAGCAAGTCTTCATAATTTTTGTGTCCTAATGAGATATTGTGGATGATCTCTTGGCTCTAGACTCAATTGTGCACATTTGGTTCCTATGCCGGAGACTAGGGAGATGGTCTCCTTCTTCAATATCAACAATCTCTAAGAGAAAGTCGATAGATTATGTTGGTTCCCCGTAAGAATGAAACAAGCCCTTTTAAGAGGAACTTGAGTAGTTTGGGAAGTTAGGTGCAGTGCGTCACTGGGTCCATGACGTCTTGTCTTCAATACCAGTGTTACCTTAGTAAACACCAGTAGCATATGTATTGAACCCGGTTTCTGCCCTAAGGTTGAATTATTGGAGGGCTATTTATTTTCACCCTTTTCACATTTATTTCTTTTTCATTCTTCAACCCCTTCCGTGCTTACCGAGACTTCATAACTAGAACCTTGTTGGGTTTATTCCAGTTCTAGCTCTATCTCAGTCCCCACTCTTCCCATATCTCACTTTTCTCATTTTTTTTTCATCATACCTAAGGACTTTACACTATCTAGTGGATTGTCCCTGGGTAGATCCATCCGGCTCTGGCGGATCGTGGAAACTAATACCTAACCTCACCATCCTTATAACTCCATACATAAAGTAAAATGGTCGGTCTTTTGGTACAGTTCATTCCTTCTCGAAACCAATTGAAAAATCATTTGGAAAATCAATCAAGGTACTTGTGATATAAAATCAAAACATTTTGTACCTTAATTATTTTGATCATTTTAGAAATGCTCCCCCTCAACATGTGCATATGATGTGAAATTGTTTAGCACATGGAGGCAAGAGTTCTTTGAAACAATTTCTAGATCACAATTTCCTTAGAAAAAGCCATTTGATTGTCTTTGGTAAATCCCCCCCCCCTCAATATGTGCGTAGGATATTTGAAATAATTTTATCACATAGAGGCAAGAGATCTTTGAAGTACTTTTCACGATTGCCAATAGAAACCATTCGCTCCCCCTCAATATGTGCATCGATATACGAAAGAGTTTAGCACATATTAGAGAGAGCTTGCACTTTGAATCAAAACGATCATCTTTTATCAAATTTCATATTAAATCACAACTTCTCCCCCGATCAAAAATATAAAACCCTTTGAGATTTTGGATCCCAAGTGATTTAATAAGGTTTAGAAAACATGGGAGAAAATGTGCCTGATTTAAAAACTCGTCTAGTTTTTGGATAAATGCTCCTCCTCAACATGTGCATTATGTATATTGAAATCGTTTGGCACATGGAGGCAGGAGTTCCTTTGACGGACTAAAACCAATTCCATTAAAAACAGATTTGAGATTTAAATCACGATCTCTCCCTCAATAAAAAATTTCAAACCTTTTGAGATTTGTGATCCCAATTGATTTAAATCATTTAGAAAATTTTAGGGAAAGACGTGGCAAGATTTAATTTTGAAAAATGATGGATAATGACCAATTTAAGACATTAAAGATTGTTAGTGTCAGGTATGATTGTTTTAAGAGATCTTTAAGGAAAATAAAACAATTTCACAATCAAACAAGAACAGAAAAAATTTCATTTTGAAAGATCTTGTTTCTAAAGAAAAATCATACCATGACATAACATTAAATCTTTAGATCGCCACATTAATTCATACAAACGGAGTTTTATGAAGAGATATCGTTTGAAAATATTTTATTTTAAATCACTCTCCCCCTCAATCGATAACCGTAGTCGATGATTGAGTGACTTAAGTTTTGATAAATTGAAGTCCGGTGATTTTCAAAATTAAGACCAATTAATTTTCAAAACAATATTTTCCATTTTCAAAACAATTTATTCAAATTTTTCAAAATTGTTTAAAAATGGTATCCTGCACAAAGATAGGTTAGGTGTTTGAGAAGCTTATGTTGTTGCTGTAGGGCTTGGAAGAAAAACCGTCTGCAAATGCAGTGAGACTTCTTACGTTGCATTTTAATGCCAACTGAGGTCAAATTAAGCTCTGTTTCTTCATTTGCTGATGAAGAAAACCATCTGCTGATGCAGTGAGACCTCTTACGTTGCATTTTTCCATGCCAACTCTCCATAGAAGTCCAATTAAGCTCCGTTTCTTCATTTGTCAACCCAAGATATAGTTACCCTTTCCTTTCGGCATCCAATCATCTTCAATTGTGGGATCAGGATCGGGAACATTCTTTTATACCAAAATACCTGCATATGTTAGTGAACACACATACAGATATGTGGTGGTCGACATCACCCATAACAGCAATCGACTAATTAAAGTCAATTCAACATAACAATCAGATCATATAAGGCATGGGGTTTATGTGTTAATCAAACTCTAATCATCTAATCCTAACAATCATATCATAAATTCCTAGTCCTTCGACATAGGCAAATATCATTTTTAATTAAGCACGTAGGATAATTAAGAAAGTCCGTTAGATGATATAAATTTGAAAACATTCTCCCCCTCAATCAATGACTTATTTTTTTGAAAATGTTAAAAGCGCTGAAGTCATTGATTGAGTTTTGAATTTTATAAAAACACTTAATCAGATTGTTTTTAAAGCATCTCATTTTCCACCATTTTGTTAAAACAAATATTTTTCTGAAGAATTTTAGAAAGAAAAATATTTGAGTAGGAACAGCAGTCCTTCGACATGCTTTCCTCATTTTGTTTTAGGATAAGTGCACGAAATATTTGAAAATTGGTTTAGCGTAGCACTTTCCTTTCTTTGAAGAACGGGTTGCTATCTGAAATAATAGCAAACCATGGTTTAAGCACGGGTTACAGTCTGAAATAACTGTAAGCCATATTTTGAGACATGTTTTGGAAAAGAATATTTACACCTCCTGCTCGAACTTCATCTATGGTCCCGTGCCATTATTGAATGAAATTTCTAAGACCGCAGATGTTATCGATACCAGAAGACATGTCTTTGAAAACATATTTTTGGTATTTTTCAAATTCTCTGATTTTTATGGGTTTTTGAAGGTTTTATATTTTTCTATTTTGTTTTGTTGGTTTTGTATTTTTGTATTTGGTTTTTCTGATAAATATTTACAAAGATAGAATAGATGATATAGTTTAAGAAAGATGATGATACGAGTACCAAGATAAGGATATCAAGCAGCACGTCGTAGAAGATAGAATTCGTCATCTCTTAAACTTCCACCACCAAAGCTTCCGAGGCTACATAATAGAAGATAGAACATGAGCCTTTGAGAAAGAGAGACTTTGGCAGCTTCCCCCAAACCGAAAATCCATGTGATGAGCAGATTCGAAGCTCTATTTCAAGCTTGCCTTAGTCAGGTGCACAGAGAAGCACACCATTATCATAAATCCCGCTGCTCCTTTTAAGACCGATAATCGAGATTCTTCGTTCGGGGTTATATCATCAAGATAGATCAGCAATGTATCATCCCATACATGAATAATTCTTCTCAAATTCCTTTTCCACTGAAGTCTGAAGTGATCCATTCCAAAAGGTGTCAAGAGAACAATTACCCCAAGTAGATGAATTGATGCAGTCAGTCTCTTAGAATAGAGCTCAAGAACTATCTCGAATACACATCATGCCCGGAAGGAAAACACCTCCCCAATGTTTGTGGTAAACAATGGCTTTCTTCCCTGATGATCGTGTATGAAGCTCAAGAACCTGAAGTACACCAATATCCAAGAACTCTCCCGAATACACATCATGAGGGTAATGAAAAACACCTCCCCAATGTTCACATCTTTCGTCCCTGATGATCGTGTATGAAGCTCAAGAATCCGAAGTACACACATTCCCAACGAGAGAATAACTGATAACACCTCCCTCATGTTACACATTTATCTCCCCTGAATATGTCATAATTGTGTACCTCTTTTATCTTCATAAACTTTCTCTAACATCTCTTCCCCCACATAGTTGGAATAAACACTAAACGCCATGAGTCAAACCTTGAGTTTCTCTGCGGTAGTGACATTTGTCTTCCCGGGATATCTTCAATCACTTAGAAGTATTAAGTTCATCAAGTTTACTCGCCATGAGTCAAACCTTGAGTTTCTCTGCGGTAATAACATTTGTCTTCCCGGGATATCTTCAATTACTTAGAAGTATTAAGTTCATCAAGTTTACTTGCGTTTAGATACGTGTCTCCTTCCCCCTTGCTGGTTTTGACACTTCAGAATCAGCAACATCTTATAAGCCCAAATGCTCGAAATCTTTTGAGAAGAATACCATTAGCACAAATATATCTGTGAGAATCAACTTGCTGAAGAATATGAGCAAGTCTAATTGGGGATTAAATTCGACATTTCACCCTCCCCCAATTAGTGCTCTCCCCTAAACCGACAATCTTTTAATAAATGCCCAGATTAAGAAGAAGTCTTTAAATAATCAAATGCAACTCGTCTTTAGTCTTCTAACACGTAGCAGAAAATGTAGAACCGACTGTAGACTCGACCTTCTTCAAGATTGTCCAGTTGGGGAATAGATAGTTAACATCTTCAACTCACCAAATGCATTCCCGTTAACTTGTATATAGCAAATCCCCTTAACTCAAATCCCTCCTAATAAAATAAGAACAGAAAGACGTTCATCAAGGAAATCCGCCTCGCAACTGGAAGCACTTTGTCATTAATCAAAATCAGCCCGTGTGAAGATGTTAACCAACGGCTCTTTAGAAGAAAACTCCGTGTGAAGATGACCCGATAAGAAGAAGCTCGGTTCTTACATGAGTTTGGAGCCGTTTGACCATTTATTCTCATATAATATCAACCATGCAGTAATTTCACACTTCTTCTCCCCCTCAAGAATTGCATACGGAGTTGCCATTCTTGATTGAATAAGTGAATATCATCCAAATGTACTATTCACACTTCTCCCCCGCAAAATTAGCACGTGATGTTGCCATCTTCATTATAATCGAGCAAGTGGAATGAGAAAACAATCAATGGTAGCCCGGTTCACTTGATAATTAAAAGCGCATGGAAAAAGCATGAAGCATGTTGATGAGAATGGTCATATAATGAGAAGATTTCTCTTCTTCTGAAGATAAAGCGCACTGACACGTACACTTTTCTTTTCTTTAGAGTACGAGGCATGAACTGTTTTGTTCATATGTCATAATCTCTCTCATTTCATCATCTCTTGGCAAAACATGTAATCACCCCATTATCATTCAGTAGGCTCTTTGTTGTGACAGCTGATGGAGAAAACCCAATATGATGAATTTGACCCTGAAGTAAACTAACCCGAACTCGTGACTTAAACTTGCACATATGTAACAAAGAACGGTGCCGAGACTTCATCCTCCATTGAATCTATAAGTACTTTATACTCTTCAACCAACCAACCATCAAGTAATAGATGTACATCACCTCTTGAAAATCCACAATTGAATGTGACACTGAGCACTACAACGTAACTCCTTAAAGTGATAGTTATTTTGTGGTGGTACGAGCCCAATTCCCCCAAGTGGTAAAAGAAAAGGAAAAAGTCACCCAACAATAACTAGATTTCCAAGTCTTCGTTTTTTATAATAAGCTTGAATAAGGATCTTGAAGAATCTTCATCCAACCATCCCCGATACCTTCAGATACTAAGTATACTTGCCCGTGATATTTCACTTCAACCTCAAATAAATAATAGTGGATTAACTCCGTTGTCACATCTTCTTGGTTAAAAGCTCAAATCTAGCCTCCTTTGACGTTTTAAGTGAACTATGATAATGGTTTTCATCCCGACCATGGTTAAAAGCACATAACCCCGTAAAACCAAGTAATAACCAAACTGCCATGACGATTATCCAAATGCACATCCAATTCATGAAGTACACCCTTTTATCCCTTCTTTGAAGCAGAAACCGTAGCACCAACATCAGATAAGATTCCGAAATACGCTTTCCTTTCTCTAGGATGGTTCCGTCATTACGAGATTTTACAACTCTATGGTTTAAACCGAGAAATAGTTTCTTTCGCGGGATTTTACAAAACCAAGAATAAACCGTAAGATAGATCAGGAAGTGCACTTTACTATTACCAGGATGTTTCCATTGTCACGGGATTTTACAAGTCTATGATTTAAACCGAGAAATAGATTCTTTCGCGGGATTTTACAAAATCAAGACAAAACCGTAAACAATGTCAGCTTGAATGTGTTATGGCAACTTTGGTTTCGGTGAATATATGTTTTTAGGGGAACATGCAGCGGTTCATTATCCAACATTAACAATATCACCAACCATCAAATAAACACTTTGGTAAATACATCAATCACGCATTCCGTCGACAATAGTAGTGACCACATGGAGAAATAGACCCGATATGCCAAACTTGAACAAGGCGTAATATTCCCCGAATTTGTTACTTAAGCTTGCACTAATCTTTGTGAAGAAGAAACGGTGTACCCAATGTACAAAACCTCTTGACATATCCTCAACTGCATGAGACACCGAAGTGATAGTTACTTTGTGGGTTAATCGAGAGAGAATCACAACCGTAACTAAATAGCCAAGTCTTTATCACACTCTATAAATGCTCAAACAAGTCATCTTTGCGGAAGGGTAGAAAGAAAGAAGATGAAAATAAGTAAACGCGCCCGGAAAAACTTACTTCAAATCCAAATAAGGAATACCATCCAAACAACCCCAAGGTCAACTTTGATCAACTATCAATTCAATCCGAGACATAATTTACACCGTGAAAATGCATAAACCAAAGTGTCAAACCCCATAACACAACAAATCTCAACATCATACCCAATCTCATCAAATGTACTACACAATCCCGGTCCATTCCATTCGTTAATACCAACGAGATCTGATTCAAATACATAACAGTTCATGGTCCTTTGATCAAGTCTCATTCAATAAATAATCTCGATCAAATATTTATCTCATAGAAGTAACTTGGCTCACAAATTATTACACAGACTTACACCTAATCCAACATGTCCCATATTCGGTCCACTCCATACATATGTACACATCCGATCAAAGTAAAAGCAGTATTAATCTTATGTGAAAAACATAGATGAAGTAACAGGCCCAGTAACACATATCCGATCCATGACCAAGTCCCTCCTTAGGCCCATTAACACATTTAAGCACAAAAAAACACTTCGTACAGCCCATATACTTGAAATTAAGGCCCATGACTTATCAAACCCTAATAATTCAGGGGTTATAAAAGACCTATCAAAACAATTGCATACCCTAAAAATACTCATATTAATCTAACCCTAATCACTTCCAAAATTTATGTCCGCCTCTTTCTTATCTCAACATAGATATCATACCCTAAAAGTCCTCAACCAAACTTTACGCCTCTTTCACATCTCAACACAGATATCCATCTTGACAAGCAACCAAAACGAGTGTGACTCTTCATATCGATAATCATCAAGACCTCACCACAGGGATGGTATGAGGCACGTGATATCACTGCCACAGGGATGGCGTTGAGTATTATGCTTCCGAAATGAGATCAGTCCATGGTTCAAGGTAGGTTTTGTTTAGTTCCTTCATGTCTTTGAGTCTTAAACGAACCAGGGAAGTGATTTAACATAGTTGTTATACTCATTTCTCAAATTCATATATTATCACAAACATTTTGATCTATGATGATTAGAATATTTCGTGTTTGAGGACTCTCGGAAATCATGATAGTTTTATCTTAATGAACCACGAAATAAGAGGCTGAGATCATTTGTTTTTGTTATGAATCTTTGAACATGAACCTATGATGTATTATTGAAACTGAGGTTGTGAGTCCATTTAGATTTGATTCGGATCTGTTAAAATATTTTTGATGACTGATGATGTTTTGAAACTGAAGTCAATGGTGATTTGGTATATGGTGAATGGTATTAGGTATTTTGGTCTTGTGGTCGTGGTGTGGTTGAGTAGTTACAATTTTTGTAATGTTGTTGAGGTCGTGGTCAACGGTCAATATCTTCTTCCTCCTTTCTGTCACAAGTCGCTAGCCAAAGTCTTGTGTCAAGTCGCTAACCTCTTAAGAGTCAAGTCGCTATGCTGTTTTGGAGTCAAGTTGCTTCCTTTTCTGTCACAAGTTGCTAATTTTATAAACACAACAAGTCGCTAACTTATTTCATTTACTTGACAAATCGCTACATCATTTTCTTGAGTGAGTCAACAAGTTGCTACATGGTATTGTCAAGTAGCTACGACTTGTAAAGACAAGTCGCTACATAATCAATTATCACAACTCGCTACCAAAATTCTTTTATAACAAGTCGCCATTAAATTTGCTGCACAAGTCGCTATTGACTGGTCCAACTCGCTATTGACCATTGACCCAAGTTTTAGCATACAGATTATTAACAAGACGCAATTGTCTTTTGACTCAAAAGTCAAAACCCACAACACATGACAAGTCGCTGCCATATATCAGATACACAAGTCGCTAAGATGAATGACCTAGAAAAACAGAAAACAATATCTGTTTTGACCTCTAAAACATGACCATTTTTTTGACCATATGAAAGTGACCATATCATAAAAATTCTATCTACTCTTCCAAAAGCAGTTTGACCATATAACCAGATATTGTAACAGTTGTAACATTAGATGACCAAGAAATAAAACTTGTTTAAAAACTGTTACACCATAAGAGTAAGAGAGACATAATATATCGACAAAAAAGTGATACAAAAACAGTTTTTAAAACAAAGATTCGAACCAACATAAATCAATAAAACACAATAACCATGGTATGAACCACACAAATCAAAGATAACACAATAACCTGGCTCTGGTACCATTTGTAGGATCGTGAATATTTATTGTGTTTGATGATTCGGGTGGTCTTGGATGATGGAAATACATGTTAGCCATTTGAGATAGAAAGAGATGAGAGGGTGTTTTCTTGGTAGAGACTTGCTTCACAAATGTAAGGTTAGATTATGAAAAAAGCACTACCCCTTCCATGGATGGAAGGGGTATTTATACTTACAGACTACACGACCTCCTATCGGCCTGTGGATCAGGTATACAGTGGGTAAAGACCCGTCCTTCCTCCACGGTGTTACACTAAACTATTCTACGCTACAAACTAACTAATAAACTACTGAATAACGTAAATAATGACATGTCTACGAGCTAACATATGCTAGACTATAATTGGGGTGACCGACACTTTAACATGGAATTTCCAATTCCTAACAGGCTCGTTCCAGGATTCGGAACATGGGCTCTGGTACCAATGTTGGGTACACTTCACAGGTTTAACATCGAGCCATCTTCGTTGCATGACTTGCTTATAGTTAACCATGGTGTGCGTGTGGATTTAAGAGACAATAATATACGAGTAGATAAAATACAAAGATATGTAAACACAAGATATAACATAAACTTGTAACGAAATTGTTGTAGTACAAATGACTAGAACTTGACCCTATTTAACTATGATGAAACGACACAAGTAACAATGGTGAACCATCGTGTCATTTCACCAATAACCGTCCATAACTGCCTTTGTTGCAGGCCTAACGAAATAAACTACCAACCTAAAGGGGTGTTTGGATCAATACGTGACCCAACCCATGTCCATTCCCCTTTTGACCCATTATACTAAAACATAGAGTAAATAATGTATTTTTAACATACAAAACATTAAAAATAAGGTTACAGAGAACACAACTTGCACAAATTAGTGAAACAAAAGGTTTGATTAGTATTGAGAAAGAAACAAAAATATTAGATGATGAAACACTCATTTCAGAATCTGCATTTTTTGAATTCGATAGTCTGGTGAGAGAATCTGAGTATGCCAGTGCAACTAAGGGTGTTAAAAAGGCCCAGCATGATAAAGATATTGAAAAACAAATTGATGAATAAGCACAAGTGAAGATTGAATTGGCTCCAATTTTTTCAAGGTATTAGTAGAGGTAACCGATGATCAGATTATGAAAATCACTCAAAATGCGAGGAGTACACTATATGTCTATATATGTTTTGGAACAGAGGTTGGGTGAAAATAAATTGTTCGTCCAACAATGATATTTACAATAAACAAAAGGATCCCGGTGTATCAACGAAGGATGTCAATATCGAAGGAACGCAGAATACTAGTGATTTGATTGTTGTTGCTGCTGAAAGTTTTGAATGGAAACCAGACATAGATTTTTGGTCAGTTAAGGAGAGGAGAAAAACCCAACATGGTTTAAAAGAACATGGAGTTGTTGATATGCTTAGGAATGGTTCATTAATAGTGATAGTTGAGCTTCATTCTAAGTATATATGATAATAGGTCACTTGAGGGACATTACATTGGACGTAAGTTCAAAAGTTCAAAAAGGTTACGAGGTGTAATTTGTGCTCAAACTCAATCAACATTACAACACACAAAAGCGCATATGGTGAGTGTTATCAAGTGGTATGCACTTCAGTACAATAACTTAAAAGGAGAGTTGATTTTACCTCATTCTTGGCTTTTGTGGAGCTTGGATTAGAGGACATTGGAAATATGTATTTGAATGAATTAATGAGAATGAGTCACGTGGTTGGTGTTACAATTAGAAACAAGGGACTAAAAGTGTGTCAAACTTGTGAAAAACTGGATTGTGGGGGTTGAATATATGCTTTAATTGTTTTTTGAACCTGTTGGTCATTGTTTGCGATAGTGTTGATACTAGAGTAGTGGTCATGGGTGTTAAAGTTGGGGCATATCAGGCTACGTTTTATCACAATGTGGATTCAGGAGGTGGATACAACGTTATTGTTACTGTGGGAAACGGTGTACACTTTAATTAATAAAATCAGATTATAATGATGGTAAATAAATTAACAGAAGAAAAAACAGTAGATTAAATAACAGACAGAATGGGGTAGAAGCAGAAGACAGACTCTATAATAATATGTAAACGAAAGCAGTAAAAGGTCGTGAACGAGGCTCGTGTTTAACACGATTCCTTTAAAACAGATTCGCCGTCTGTTTCCCAGGGTACAACGTTCTAACTGTTGCACAGTCGGACCTGACTCACTTGCCTGAAAATTCACCGAAGCTCTGAGTGTTTCTAATCGAAGAGAAGGCTGGAAATCTTTGGCTGGAGAAGCTACGTTTTTTATCCTTTAAACCGAATGAGAGTTGCCTGTATTTATATTGAAAACCTAACTTGTTTTCCAAGATAAATAAGTTCCGAAAATATACAAATCTGTTATAATAAAACATGATTTGCATATAATTTATTAACACAACATTATTCTGTAAAACTTATCCACTAAGTTTAAATCTATTCCTAAATTGATACAGAATTCCGAATCTGCAGCAAAAGGATACGCAGGTATGCGAGGTTTCGGAGCTGCATTCGTGTCCGCATGAGTCCAGAAGCTTCGAACCCATTTTGGCCCAGAAATATGCACCCCCCCTGCGCGCGCGCACGTAGTTGTTGGAGTAAAACCAACAAATCAATTTGAAAGTTCATATCAAGATTCCTATATAAACAAGGTTTCACTTCTTGTTTTGGGCGATGTGGGATACTCCCACTTTTCCAAATTTTGTGTTTCAAGTGCCTCACTTTGAGACACGATATCTCATTCATATCAACTCCATTTTTGACACTCTTTAGCTCGTTGCGAAGCTCTCGTCGAGGAGAACGCAAAGCTACCAAGAAATATAACTATATATAACATATACATATATTAAATAGTGTCCAAAATTTGCAAAAACTCATTTTGCAAAACTCATTTTCCAACAGTTACAACATCAATTGTAGAACAAATGGCAAAAATTGATAGGGAGATTGAAGCATGGGTTCTGATTCTAGCTTATAAAGGCTTAAGGTTGTAGGAGGAAGCAAGCATGCAACAAGACTACAAAAAAGTTGAAATTGATAGAAGCACATCAGGTCACTAAAAATATGAAAAGAAAAATGTTGATCCTAGATATTTCTCCCAATCATTCTGTTTTGAAGGCTTGGTACACAGAACATGTGATATCTTATGCTAAAAAATTGTTGGATGATAATTTTGAAATACTCCATAGTACATAGGGCTAGTGATGTTTACGAAGATATCTCAAGTGACTTACAAGGTAAAGGGATAATCGAAAGTGAACCAAGGTTGTAAAAATCGGTCGGCGGTCGACCATCTTCAAGCGATAAACCAGTCTTGGTGGCGATATATCTGTTTCTCGGCGGAGACCATAAATTAAAAAGGACTTTATTTAAAAAAAATAAATATTAGCAGTATCCTACAAAATAAGTAAATAACAATAAAAAACTAAAAAGTTTAACATGTTTGGAAAAAAAATATATAAGTCGAAAAGTGATTGTATGAAAATTGGTAACAAAATAAAAAGTGTAAAAAATGTTATAAGTCGTCAGATCTCAAGCAACTTCATCCAACGGCCAAGATTGAGAACAACAAAATTTTTGGTCAAAGTGGTAGTTTGGTATTTTTTGTAGTTTTTTAATTTTCACCTTAAACTTTAAATGCATATACTTTCAAACGACAAACTTTTACGAAAAACCAATTTTACCATAATTTCCAAAATTTAATTCTCGTTAACTTGGTATAAATTTTGATGTATAAATCGCAATTTTTTTCCTTTTTCTTTTAGAGATTTTAAGTTGGTCATGATTTTCATAAAAAAATTTGGCATCTTTGGCCCTAATTATGTCTAGCTTGAAGGCCAAATTGCGCAAAACTTAAAACATGAAAGTTGTAGATTTTTTGCCATTCTTTAACTAGAAATTTGAATCACTCAAATCCGATATCATATGAGTGAAATATCACACGTTAAGATGACGTTTTAGTCATATTTGTTGCACATAAGGTACGTTTTTGTATCTTTTAATACATTTCTGTACTTTTTCGTACGCTTCTATGCATTTTTGTACATTTTGTATGTTTTATTACGTATTTATCCGTTATTAACCATTTTTATCCATTTTCATACGTACAAAAATGTAAGGAAACGTGAAAAGGCAGACGAAAACGTATAAAAACGAACGAAAACATATAAAAAAGGACGAAAACGTATGAAACATACGAAAACTGTTGGGATATGAAAGTGCTGAAGATATCAAAGTACTGAAGATATGAAAGTACTGTAAGCTGCAAAGAACTGGAAGAAGTCAAATAGTCAAAGTACTGCTAAAGACAGAGTCAAAGTACTGCAAGATAAAGTCAAAGTACTGCTAGAACAAAAGAACTGTTATATTCGTTTATGGAAAGAATTGTATTCCATGTTTAGATTACTTGTCGTACAAGGTTATCAATTGTAAACCGACTAGGATATCCTTGAGCCTATAAAAGGACTCCTAGATTGGCATTAGAGGTACGATTTCAGAAAAAGAGTTTTAGAGTTTACGAATTAGTGTTTTAGAGAAAAGTTCGATTATCTTAGAGTTGTATTAGAGTATCTGCATAATAAGCAGATTTAGAATTTATAATAAAGTTATTCTTCTTAGCTTTGTTAAGTAAATTCCGCGTACTTGATAAAGATTGCTCAGTGTTTCTTTGTTAATAACTTAGGATTTATCCGAGGTTATTAAACCTTAACAAGCTAGTTAA
The DNA here is from genome assembly GCA_019973895.1 of Chrysanthemum seticuspe. Lineage (NCBI taxonomy): Eukaryota > Viridiplantae > Streptophyta > Magnoliopsida > Asterales > Asteraceae > Chrysanthemum > Chrysanthemum seticuspe. Next base: position 297,343,068 of record BPTQ01000007.1, read on the forward strand.
GTTAGTTTGATTAAAGTATATCGATCCAACAAGTGGTATCAGAGCTTGTGTGGAAACTCTGACTAGGAAGAAACCCTACTTCAACAATATTCAAGATGTCGACTGAAGCTGTTCCACCACCCTCAATCACCTCACTCAGAATTCCAATAATCAAGAAGGGAGAATATGATCTCTGATGCATGAAGATGAGGCAGTATATTGCCATTACAGACCATGCTTTATGGAATGTAATTGTGAATGGGAATGAAGTTGTTTCAGATCCCATTGTTGTTCCTGGACAACCTACAGCACCAAAGGCAGTCTTACCAGCAGCAACTATAAGGAATCAAGAGAAGGCTCTAAACATTCTCTTGTCTGCCATTCCAGATGGTCATCTTCTCAAGTTTCATGATGCTAAAGATGCTAAGCAGCTCTGGGCTGCTCTCAAGACCAGATTTGGAGGGAATGAAGCCTCTAAGAAGATGCACAGAAACTTGTTGAAACAACAGTTTGAAACTTTCACAGTAGGAGAAAGAGAGAGTCTTGATGCTGCATATGATAGGTTTCAGAATCTCCTCAACATGTTGGAGTTATACAAGGCACAAGTATCAGTTGAGGATGCTAATTTGAAGTTTCTAAGGAGTTTTCCATCTACATGGCATGTGATTGCTACTATGATCAGAGGACAACAAGGATTGGATGTTATGGACTTTGATGATCTCTATCATCAACTGAAGGTGTATGAACATGAGATGAGCGGTCAACCAAATTCCAAATCTCACAGTATTGCTTTTCTATCATCTGAAAAGAAGAGCAATACTTCCAAAAGTACTGCTTCTCCTCAAAGTACTGTTTCTCAAAGTACTGCTGTTTACCATCCCCCATCATATGCTCAGCAGGCCCCACCATCTACCACTTTGAACTCAGATGAAGTTGTGTGCTCCTTCTTTGCACAACAAGCAAGCTTACCTGTCACTTATGAAGAGGATCTAGCACAGATTGAAGAAGATGCACTTGAAGAAATTGATATCAGGTGGCAAGTTGCTTTGATCACTGCAAGGATCAAAAAGTACATGAAGAAGACAGGCAAAAGTATTGATTTCAAACCAAAACAAGGAATAACTTTTGACAAATCTAAAATTGAATGCTTCAATTGTCAAAAGACTGGTCACTTTGCAAGAGAGTGCAGGTTTGCTAAGTATCAAGCAAACAGAACATCTGAGAAGCCTAAACTTGAGCTCAAGGAAATTCCAATAACTGAAACAAAGTCTTTGGTTGCTCAAGAGAAGTTATCAGAAGTTGACTGGAGTGAAGAGTTTGATGATGAACCGGTGACTTACTGTATGGTAGCAGTGGAAGATGCAGTTGAAGACACAGTGGAAGCATTGGACTGGAGCACTGCTTTTGATGAAGAATCTGAACATGCTGCTTTGGAATCTGATGATGGCTTTGGAGGATTTGATTGGAGCAAAGAAAGTGAAGATGATCCTGTTCTTCTTGCTATGGTGGCTACTTCACCAACTCAGTCTCCTATCTCTGAGGTATGCTCAAACTGTTATGAGTTTTATCTAAAACTGCTTAACAATTATGTGATTGAAAGAGATAATTGTATTAGGGCTAGGTCTGAGGTAGCAGGTTATCAAATCACTTTAGAGTCTATAGAAGCTAAAATCATAACACATGAAAATAATGAAATGGCTTGGGCTGAAAAGTATGAACAACAGGATTACCAGTTAAAACTTAGTGAATGGAAACTAAACTGTAAAATTGCTGAAATTGAGAAATTAACTAAGGAAAGAGATGATTTGTTAGCTAAGTTTGCTGCTTGGGGAGAGTCTGACTTGTCCCATGTTGCTTATGTTGAAAAACAGAGAAGGGCTTACATTAGAACCGGCTTAGGATTTGGAATGGACTTTAGTAACATAGATGAAAACCAAACTAGTAATCAGGATGATGGTGTGTTTGAGGACATAACCACTAGTGATGATGAGCTCATTAACTATGTAGATTCATCTAGTAATGAGGGCTCAGTAAGTGAACCACCTCCTGAATATAAGAAAGACAATGGTTATCATGCTGTTCCTCATCCCATTAGTCATCATCCCTCTAGGCCTGATGTTTCTCGTTATGGTGTAGACAGTCTAGAGTTTAGGAAGAAACTTGTTGCTCAATCAAGGTCTGAGAAACCCAAAGAAACTGTTGAAAATAATGTTCAAAATCAAGCAGTACCTTTAAACAAAAGTACTGCTCAACAAGCAGTACCTTCTGCAAAACCTTTTCAAAACAGTACTGCTAAACCTTTTTGGGATAATTTTGGTCAAAACAGATTTTATCAGTCATCAAGAAGGCAAAATAATTTTGGGCATAGACATAGAAGAAATCACTTTGGTCATATGGGTCAAAAACTGTGTTTTGTGTGTTATAGTCCTACTCACTTAATCAAAGATTGTGACAAACACTCAAAATATCTAAGCAAGTTTCCAAGGAATAAGTCAACCAACCAGAAACCTAGAGAGCACAAACCAGTTTGGACTAATTCACATAGGGTTAATCACAGAAACTTTACACCAGATCATAGATACCAACATCAGAGAAGACCTTCAGTATCTCACAGTACTTTCAAAAGTACTTCTCAGAAACAAGGTACTGCAAACCCTACTTGGGATAGGAATTCTAGGAGATCTCACTATCAACCTAGAAGGTATCACAATTCATATAGGGGATCTAGATCACAGGAACCACCTGTTAAAACTGAATGGATTAAAAGGGACAGTACTGCTGCGAGACATACAATACGTTCAACAAAAAGTGAATCAGATGTTTTTGTGACACAAGAAAATGCTAATAATCTGGTGAAAGAGATTTAAGTTGAAAAACCAAAGAGTTTTGAAAATCCACATGCTAAAAATCATAAGATAATTTTGGATCATAATTTGAAAGATTGTGGGAATTACATACTCAAAGAATTTGAGTTTGTAACTCCTCAAGGGGAACACAAGTCAGTAATGGCTTGGGTTCCTAAAAGTTTCTAACTCTTTTCTTTGTGTGCAGGGCAACCCAGAAGAGGAGCTTAAAGATCATCTTATTGTGGATAGTGGTTGCTCTGGAAGTATGACAGGAGATAAAGAGATCCTGTCTGATTTTAGAAATATTAGTGGAGGAAAAGTTGCATTTGGGAATGATCCCAATGGAGGAAGGATTACTGGGAAAGGAACTATTAAAGCTGGTAGAATCGATTTTGAGAATGTCAGATATGTGAAGGAGCTAAAGTTCAACTTGTTGTCAGTCTCTCAAATTTGTGATAAAAAGCATCCTGTGTTATTCACTGACACAGAATGTCTCATCCTTTCCTCTGACTTCAAACCTGTTGATGATGACTTGGTAGTACTTAGAGTACCAAGGACAAATGATGTGTATAGTTTAGACATGAAGAGTCTAAATTCCTATGGAAGAGCCACATGTTTGGTGGCTAAAGCAACATCTGAAGAGGCACATCAATGGCATAGAAGATTGGGCCATGTGAATTTCAAGAACATCAACAAACTGGTCAAAGGCAATTTAGTTAGAGGTTTACCTTCAAAGACTTACAAGAATGATCAATCATGTTTGGCATGCAAGAAGGGTAAACAACACAAAGCTTCCTGCAAGAAGCTTGAGGAAAGACCTATTAGAGAACCATTGGAGCTGTTACATATGGATTTATTTGGACCTGTCTCTGTGGCAAGTTGAAATAAGAAAAAGTACTGTTTGGTTATTACTGATGATTGTAGTAGATTCAGTTGGGTTTTCTTTTTGGGCTTTAAAGATGATACCTTTGATGCTATTCAGACTCTAATAATAGCACTTGAAAACCAATTAAGACTCAAGGTTAGAGGTATAAGATGTGACAATGGAACTGAATTCAAGAACAAGCCTATGGATGACTTTTGTGCAAATAAAGGCATAAAAAGGGAGTTTAGTATTGCTAGAACACCACAGCAAAATGGTGTTGCAGAGAGGAAGAATAGGACCTTGATTGAAGCAGCTAGGACAATGCTAGCAGATTCCCATCTCCCTATTCAATTTTGGGCAGAAGTTGTAAGTACTGCATGCTATGTACTTAACAGGGTCTCTGTCACAAAACCACAGATGAAGACACCCTATGAATTGCTAATGGGCAATAAACCCAACATTCGTTTTATGAAGCCTTTTGGATGCCCTCTTACTATTTTGAACACCATTGATAATCTGGGGAAGTTTGATGGCAAGTCTGAAGAAGGTTACTTATTGGGATATTGCACTAACAGTAAAGGCTTTAGAGTCTACAACAGAGTTACTAAGAAGATTCAAGATTGTCTTCATGTTGAATTTTTAGAAGATCAAGACAATGAGAAAGGAAAAGGTCCTGATTGGATGTTTGATCTTGAGATTTTATCTCCTTCAATGAATTATGTTCCTGTTAGAGAAGAAAATCAACCTTTGCACACTGAAGAAGATATTCAATATGTTGTTCATGATGTTCATATTAGACCTGATGCTGTTCCTAATAAAGATCCTGTGAGTCCAAAACAAAGTACTGCTGTTCCTAAGCAAAGTACTGATTCTCCAAAACAAAATACTGTTGCACCACAATCCTCATTATCTGCAGAGGATCAATCTATTCAAGAGGAACTTAATCAGATGCTTCTTCAAGATGTTTTAGCACATTCTTACACTGATGAACAAAGGAGAGCTTATGAGGAGGCACAAAAAAAGAACAAAACTACAGAGTACTCTCACAGTACTTTGGACAGTACTTTCGACCAAAGTACTGCTGCACCTGTTGCCAATACTTTAGATGATTTGGATGATCCTACCATGCCTGGGTTAGAAGAAACTGATGATGAGCTTGAAGATGAAGGTATTTTCACGGATTCCAATGAAGGTGCTGATTATACTAACTTAGATGATACATATGAAGTTTCACAGTCTCCTATTTTACGGATTCATAAGAATCATCCTACTGATCAAATCATTGGTCCTTCTACTTTTGGAGTTATGACAAGACACAAAGCTAAGGGTTTCACAAAACCTCACAATGCTTTACTTAGCTTTGTGTATAAACAAAACAGGCTAAATCATAAGGACCATCAAACCTGCTTATTTACCTGTTTCATCTCTCAAGAGGAACCCAAGAATATTGCTCAGGCTTTGACTAAGGAAAGCTGGGTTGAAGCTATGCAGGAAGAACTTCTTCAATTTAAACTTCAAGAAGTTTGGGTTTTATGTGATCTTCCAGATGGGAAGAGAGTTATTGGAACCAGATGGGTTTTTAGAGTCAAAAGGGATGAAAGAGGCAATGTTATCAAAAACAAGGCAAGGTTAGTTGCTCAGGGTTATAGACAGGAGGAAGGGGTAGATTATGATGAGGTATTTGCACCTGTAGCAAGGATTGAAGCTATTAGAATATTTCTTGCATTTGCTTCATACATGGGTTTTCAAGTCTATCAGATGGATGTCAAGAGTGCCTTTCTTTATGGCACTATTACAGAAGAAGTGTATGTGAAACAACCTCCAGGTTTTGAAGATCCTAAACATCCAAACAAAGTCTATAAGGTGGTTAAGGCTCTTTATGGTCTTCATCAGGCACCTAGAGCTTGGTATGAGAGGCTCTCTACATTCTTATTACAACATGGATACAGGAGGGGAGCTATAGACAAGACTTTGTTTATTAAGAGAGACACGAAGGATATTATGTTAGTTCAAGTGTATGTTGATGATATCATCTTTGGGGCTACCAAACAGTCCATGGTTAAGGAGTTTGAGCAGCTGATGCAGAAGGAGTTTCAAATGAGTTCAATGGGAGAGTTAACATTCTTTTTAGGACTTAAGGTTAAGCAGTCCAAAGAAGGAATTTTCATTAGCCAAGACAAGTATGTTACAGACATACTTAAGAAGTTTAATTTTGATGATATGAAGGCTGTTACTACACCTATTAAATCTATCAACTCATTGGGAAAAGATGAAGATGGACAGCCTGTTGAAGTCAAGTTATACAGATCTATGATTGGCTCTCTTATGTATCTTACTGCATCAAGGCCTGATATCATGTTTGCAGTTTGTTTATGTGCAAGATATCAAGTCTCACCTAAGATCTCTCACCTGAATGCAGTAAAAAGAATTTTCTGTTATTTGAAACAACAACCTAAGTTGGGGTTGTGGTATCCTAAAGAGTCACCTTTTCACTTGGAAGCTTTTTCAGATAGTGACTATGCAGGTGATAATTATGATAGAAGATCCACAACTGGTGGATGCCAATATCTTGGAAGAAGATTAGTCTCCTGGCAATGCAAAAAGCAGACAATTGCAGCAACATCATCTACTGAAGCTGAATATGTAGCTGCTGCAAGTTGTTGTGGTCAAGTTTTGTGGATGCAAAATCAACTCTTGGATTATGGGTTCAATTTTAAGAATACTCCTATCAATATTGATAATGAGAGTACTATTTGTATTGTGAAGAATCCTGTGTATCATTCCAAGACAAAGCATATTCAGATTAGGCATCATTTTATTAGAGATTGCTATGAGCATAGGCTCATTAATGTGGTTAAAGTTCACACGGATGACAATGTAGCTGATTTACTCACAAAAGGTTTTGATGTGTCACGATTCAATCACTTGGTCGTGAGCATTGGAATGATTAACTACTAAGCTATGTTTAAGGGGAGGACTATAAGGTGTTAGGTATAGTCCTGTGTATTGCTTGAGGGGAGGATGCTTGTTTATACTTAGTTTATATGAAGGTATTTGGCAAAGTACTGTTTCTCCTGAAAGTACTGCTTGGAAAGTACTGCTTGGGAAAGTACTGCTTATGTGGAAAGTACTGTTTGTCGTATTAACGTACTGTTCCAACGGTAATATTGATGGGTAATTGGTAGTAACGGTAACTTTGTTATTTAGGCTGTGATTTTTCAAATCCCACCCATAAATAACTACTTTCCGATTTTCCCTCTCATATTATTACTTTACATCTTTTCCATACTTATCTCCCAATCACCATCTCTTTATTATTCGATACAATCTTTATTGTGCTCATTTTTTCAACAATGGTGAATCGTTTAACTGTTTCGAAGCACAATATGGTGGCTAATTTGGACAAGACTGAGGCGAATGTGGCGTTCTATGATATAATTGATTATCTTACTGGGTCGCCTATTAGTTATGCTCTTTTAGTTGAGCCGGATATTATTGAACCTTGGATTCAAGAATTTTGGGCTAATGCACGAGATAATATGGAGGAGGATGAATATTATATTAGATCAACAGTTGCTGGACGGACTATCAAGATTACAGAAGCCTCTATTCGCGAAGATTTATTATTTGGTGATGAAGATGGGGCTATTCGATTTGACAAGCAACTGATTTGGGATACTTTTAGGAATCTTGGTTATGAAGGTTCTTTGACTGAACAAACTTTCAAGAAAGCATTATTCTGTCCTCAATGGAAGTTCTTGATTCATGTATTGCTCCATTGCATAAGTTTTAAAAGCACTTCTTGGGAGCAGTTTGGGTCAAATATAGCATCTGCAGTGGTTGGCTTAGCTACTGATAGAATGTTTAATTTTTCAAGGCTTATTTTGGATGGGATGCTATCACATATCTCCTCTGGGTCAAAATGGTTGATGTACCCAAGGTTTGTACAGGTTTTCTTAAACAAGCAATTGGCTGATGTTCCAAAACCTGCTGCTTTGTTACCTGTTATTGTGCAACAAGCCAAAATCTATACATTCATGGCTAGGCGCAGTGATTTGTTCAGAGGTGGAGATATTCCATTAACCACTACAATGATGGAAGTTGTTCAAGCTGTGCGTGATGCAGCTGGAGAGGATGAAGAAAGTGAAGGTACTGATTCTGCACAAGGTACTGCTTCACAAAGTGCTGCCTCACAAGGTACTGCCTCTACAAGTACTGCTTCTCGTAATGATACTGTATCATTACAGGGTGATGTTTCTCCAAGCCCTGAGGTTCAAGCAGAGATTGAGAGAACACCTACTCCATCTCCTCAACGATCTGTTTCTGTTTCAGAGGCGCATTCACAACTTCGAGGTGATGATCATACTATACCTCGTGAAGGTTTGTCTTTGGATAATTATGCTTTGACAAGGGAGTTAGCTCGGTTGAACAAGACTGTTGAGCGTCAAGCTAAAGCACTTAGGAAGTTGAAGCGTAAGTATATATGGTTAAGGAATTTTATTAAACCCTATATTCAAGGATTCAACTTATGGGTTAAAGAGGAAAACAAACGTCGTAAAGCACTTCGAAAGGAATTAAAACGAAAGAAGGTTCCTAAATCATCTTCTGTCAACTTGGGGAGGAATTTAGAAAAGGATAATTTGAAAGAAGATGTTATGAAGAAGAAAGAATCTGAAGAAGATATTACAAAGAAGAAAGAATATGTAAGTACTGCAGAAAAGATTATTTTCGATTCTGAGGAACAAGAAGAAGAAGTGCAAGTTCAAGGTACTGATGATCAAGGTACTGAACATCAAAGTACTGATTTTCATGATACATCTAGGCCAGAAGTAATAACACCAATAACTCCAAGGGTATTGAATTTTGAAGAAGAAGCTGGTCCTTCTACAACTGTTATAGATGAAGAGGAGGAAGCTACATTCAAACCGATTCATTCTGCAAGTGATGATGAATTAATTGCTACAATTTTAGATTTGTCACAACAAAGAGGAGGAGTTACTATTAGAGATGTACAAGACGAAGAACAACCAAGAACAGATCAACCTGAAATTGATCCTAAAGACAAAGGGAAAGGAATTCTGGTTGAAACTAAGAAAAAGAAACTTACTTTGGCAGAACTTAGAGCAATTGAAGTGGCTAGGAATGAAGCTGCAGCCAGAAAAGTTCAAGAAGAGTTAAATGCTAAATATAGAGAAGAACAGGAAGCTCAAGAAGCTCAGAATAGAGAAGCAGCTCAGAAATTACATGAGGAATTGAATGCTGAAGCTACTGAATCATTAGAGTCTCCTACACCTGTTAGATTTATGTCAAGAAGACCTAATTTAGCTAAAGAAAGGAATGCAATGCAGGCATTAAAGATTTTAGAGAAGAAGCTCATTGGACTGAAGCTGAAAGGAAGAAGAGCTTAAAGAGAAAAAGAAAAACTGAAGTTACAGATGTTCAATTTTCAAAGAAAGAAAAGGTTGAATTAAGATCTGAGACTAGTGATGAATTGAAGAATTATCTCAGAGTGGTAGATTTTGATTATACAAAGGAAGATGATGACATGAAGATGAACAGATCAAAGATTAGTGTTTTCAAAGTTGTGAAATCTAAGAATGGAGATTACATGGTTTTTCATAAAGAAGATGAAAGCTTCAAAGTTTTCAAAAGGCTATGGGATTTGTTGCATATTATAGATAGAGTAGATCTATTCTACTTATATCATGTTGTGAAGGCTTATTTTGAAGATAATCCATTAGAAGGGATTGGTTTGGTTTTACATGGTGATCTCATAACCATGTGGGAAACTGAAGAAGAGAGCACTGATGATATCTGGAAGGATCAAGAAAGCTGGGAAATAGTTTGCTGGAGATTCTTTGAAGAATCTGGAGTTCATGTTTTGGAGCTAGAAAATGGAACAATGATACACATGTTTGCAGAAAGAAGATACCCTCTTACAGTTGAGCTCATGAGAAGAATGTTAGAGCATGGATTGGAAGTAGAAGAGGATAATGAAACTGCTTGCATGATTATCAATTTGTTTATCAACTGGACTACTATTGCTGAGAATGATCTATAACTGGTATGAATTTTATTTGAATAAATACTTTTTGATATATCAGTACTTTTATTTAAAGTACTGCTTATCAGACAGTACTTTCATCAAAGTACTGTTTGCTGAACTAAACCAGTTAAATGACTTTTAGAAGAAACCTTTTTGCTAAGTAATAAATATTTTGAAATAAAGGTTGAATAAATGGTTTTTGTGATGATAACATCAATAGGTTATCAATCCACCATGGTTACAAAAGGATTGGCTAATCCATGAGCAAACGGCTCTGGTAAAGATATATCAAATCCGTTTTTAGTTGACAACTTGCTAATAAGTTGGATGGTCATCAACTCACCATATCAGTAATGTGAAGAGTTGGCTAGCCCACAAGAAAATGGCTTGTGGTAAAGGCTGTGGAAAAACCATTATTGGTAATTAGTTCACCATTAGATAGAAGAAATAACTAGTCCAGAAGGGTACAACTTTTGGTAAAGACAAAACAAATCTGTTGATAGCTGGTGGTTTGCTAAAAATCATATGGTTATCAATGTACCATGGTCTTACACACCAAAACATTTGGCTACTCCAGAGATAATGGCTTTGGTAAAGAGTTCTAAATCCATTAAATTTTCAATGATTCACTTAGATGTGATGAGAATAGTATGCAACTTAAACTGAATTACTGTACAAACTGTCATATGTTGCTGTGTTGCTGAAAAGATGGAGATTGCTGGATGCTGCTGTGAAGAGAACAATTCTAAGAGATACTTTGACAAGCACAGATATTACAAAGATACAATCTAAAGACTAAGGAACAATCCATTTTTAAAGATGAAGCTGTTAAAAATATATTCAGAAAGGAACTTGAAGTCAAGCAAGTAGAATTCAAGTTAGGGGAGGATTGTTGGGATATGAAAGTGCTGAAGATATCAAAGTACTGAAGATATGAAAGTACTGTAAGCTGCAAAGAACTGGAAGAAGTCAAATAGTCAAAGTACTAAAGACAGAGTCAAAGTACTGCAAGATAAAGTCAAAGTACTGCTAGAACAAAAGAACTGTTATATTCGTTTATGGAAAGAATTGTATTCCATGTTTAGATTACTTGTCGTACAAGGTTATCAATTGTAAACCGACTAGGATATCCTTGAGCCTATAAAAGGACTCCTAGATTGGCATTAGAGGTACGATTTCAGAAAAAGAGTTTTAGAGTTTACGAATTAGTGTTTTAGAGAAAAGTTCGATTATCTTAGAGTTGTATTAGAGTATCTGCATAATAAGCAGATTTAGAATTTATAATAAAGTTATTCTTCTTAGCTTTGTTAAGTAAATTCCGCGTACTTGATAAAGATTGCTCAGTGTTTCTTTGTTAATAACTTAGGATTTATCCGAGGTTATTACACCTTAACAAGCTAGTTAAGTTAGTTTGATTAAAGTATATCGATCCAACAAAAACGTATAACAACGGAGGAAAACGTATAAAAACGGATAAAGACGTATAAAAATGAATGAAAACGGATAAAATTGGATAAGAACGTATAAAAACGGTCGAAAACATATAAAAAAGTGAAAACATAAGAAACGTAGAAAAATGAACAAAAACGTATAAAACGAAAACAAATGTATAAAAATGGACGAAAACATATAAAAATGAAAGAAAACAGATAAACATGAATAAAAGCGGATGAAAACGTATAAAAACGGGCGAAAACTAACATAAACGGGCTAAAACGTATAAAAACATATGAAAACGTATAAAAACAAACAAAAACGTATATAAACGGATAAAAATGGATGAAAACGTATTAAAACGAATAAAAACATGAGAAAACGGGCTAAAACATATATAAACGGACGAAAACATATAAAAACGGACGAAAACGTAAAAAACTGATGAAAACATATAAAAACGTAAGAGAATAGGTGAAAATGTATAAAAAAGGATGAAAACATATAAAAACAAATGAAAACGGATAAAAATGGATGAAAACGTATAAAAACGGTTGAAAACGTATAAAACTGGAAGAAAACGTATAAAAACGGACTTAAAGTGAAAGTCAATGCAAACCATAAGGACCATTACTTTAACTTTTCTAAGTGAAAAAAAAGTCAAGGGATGACCGGTGAAAGTTAACGCAAGCCACATAGACCATTACTATAACTTTTCTATGTTGGTAACCTGCCCGGTAATCTTACATATGTTGTTCATAATTTAAATTAATTTTGTGTATACCGGAAATTTCCAAAGTTTGTTGCATAGATCGTCTATTTTGAACAAATATGTTGCGTATCTTTAGCTTTCACCCTCCTTTGATACATGTTAAGAATTATTGTTTGAGTTGAATTATCGCATGTTATAACATTTTGCAATTACATTTTTATATTTTCATGTTTTATGTTTAAACGTTACACGAAATACTTACCACAATATCGCAACTATAGTTGTTTGCCGCTAAAAAATCTCGTTACTATGCACGAGTACTCGTCTAGTAATACCTAAAATATATCCTTTCTTATATCAAATTTTTTTGCCCTCTCATATTATATTACCACCATCAAAATCAATTTAAATTTCTTAGTCTTAGAACACTACATGAAATAAGTTTAGTCATAAAATATTTTAGTACAAGTATGTTATTGAATTAATAAGGCATGTGATGATAAGGGTGGAACTATGTTGAGTGCTTAGTAGGAACGTGCATACCCTGTGTAAACTTTCAATAGCGTAAAAAAGAACGTTGCTTATTAAAGTAACCATCAAATACTATAAAAAAATTATGAATGCACACCTTATAAACTAGAAATAAAAATGTTAAGTCATGAGTGCATACCCAAAACGAACTCAATAATGTTTAACAGAAAAAAGCACTGGCTATAGTTAGTTGCATTAAATAAAGTACTTAAAAGGAACATAAACCCTAAAATTTTGTCAGGGTTTGGCCGGACCCCCTAGGACATGGAGGGGTTAAGTTTGATTTATTATCAAACTTGTGTACTTATGAATAATTATATGGAATCCTAGTTGTATTGGGAATATTCTATGATGTCATATACATACCAAATCTTCCTAATAGGATTCATAACTATTCCTCATAACCCTAAATATATTCTTCCTTTTCCTCCACTCGATAATTGAACGACCCAAAGGGGTTGAAACCTTAAAGTTGACCAAGTCGACTTCTAGTTTCGTAGTGCTAGTGATACCAGTGTAGTACCGGTGGGTACCTGACGCAAATCACCAGTGTAGTACCGATTGAAGCATCAAGATCAGGAAGAAGGCGATTGCGTGCAGGTCATGAAGGTATATGAGCTTACGTTATTGCAAGATCAAGTAAGTAACCCTAAACACCCCTAATATCTGTTAGAGTGAGTTATATCACTGATCATTAGGAGATCTGTTTATCAATGGTTTGGTCTGCATGGCCTTTATGTGTTTATTTTTCCATTGTACAAGTTTTATATGCGGGAGACCACTCATATAATTAACCTTGGTATATATTTTGACACTCGACTACACGTTACAAACCATTAAAAGACCAACGGGGGTTCAACCTTGACTTCGAGCTCGGTATCTACCTAAGCTTCTACTTACTTACAAAACCTCTAGCCTTTCGCATATCCAAACCTTAATCCTTATTCCAAGCCATATCAACATCACACGAACCTACAAAACATTAGACACTCAAACCGTAAGCATAAAGCTTAGTATGTAAAGAGATTATAACATAACATCATACATCAACATACATTACGCATCATAAGCATTAATCTATCACAACAATAAACGTAAACACATACCTTAAGCCTCTTTAAGCATCACCATTCACATTCTAACTAAATCCACACTATTCTATCATTTCCTTTGCTAGTTATGCCACTAGCCTTATGATCTACTTTCACATAAACACATACATATCAAGTCATTCTATAACCTTAACATAATCAACACATAACACATAATGTAATGAAATCCATATAACATCATCTTATAACCGGTTTACTTACCTTAATTCCAAGCTAAGATATCAACCATAGAATTACCATCATCATCATCTTACCACCATCATCATCATTCTCATCACCATCATCATCCTTCACCATTAAAAATCGAAACCTAATAGCACATTTAAGAAATACCATGAATAAGGGTTTACATAACCCATTTAAACTCACCCATCTTTCATTCTATAACATCATATGATCATACCTTGATCATAAGATGCATTCCCACTTTACTCATAAACCTTTACCTCATGTTAAACAAGATAGAATGTTACTTACTTGTGGGGAGATCATAGTTTAAGTTTAACCCTTGACACAGAAAATATCTCATCTTCTATGTGATTATCAATGTCTCATCTTCCCTCTCTTTTTATCTTATAACCCGTACCACACAAACGCACTCTTGAAGATGATGGAAATGACTAGAATCATCTACATAGCTAGATATTTAACTAGCTACTTGAACTAGTTTGGCTATATGACAACATTAGTCCTTCAAGTCCCTTTTCTTTCTACTTTAGCCACATTTAACCTTATAGCACATTTGTCACATTTCAACTTTAGTACCTTAAGTCTATTTTCTTTATAAAAGTGACACATCATATTTTCTATAGCCATTTACATAACATTTAATACTTATAGTTTGACTATCGGGTTTGACCAACCAATCCCGTATGTCCTCAGGACTTATAAAAGTCATAGTCAACCATTCAAATGGCATTCTTGTAATAAAATACTTAGGCCCGATTTCATGGTGTTATATGCATCCCTAGAACCACAAAGCTGATTCAGCTGCCCTATTTCACGACCTTATAATGACGCGGAAAAACTTGATTTGGAGTAATTCGTATGCTTTAAATGTTTAGACTCTTATCGATTTTTAATGTAATTCGTACGCTTTAATGTTTGAATTTTATCGATCTGTAATGTAATTCGTACGCTTTAATGTTGGACGTTATCGATTTGTAATGTAATTCCGTATGCTTTAATTTCTGTTTAAACTTTTATCGATTAATTTGTAATGACGTAATTCGTATGCTTTAATGTTTGAACGCTCATTGATTTGTAATGGGGATAATGCTAAAATAATACATCAAAGTTGACCACTTCTGGAATTGTGTATATCCAACTAGTTTTGTTATTGTATGTATCCAGTCAGGCTAAGCGTTACATCGTTAGTTCTTTATATTAACGGTCGTTAGTAAATAACTTAAAATTCCGTTTTCTTACGTTTTTATTTGTTTTCATCCGTTTTCGTCCGTTTTTTACGTTTTCATCCGTTTTCGTACGTTTACATCCGTTTTTATACATTTTCGTCCCATTTCTTAAGTTTTCGTCCGTTTTTTACGTTTTCGTTCGTTTTTAAACGTTTCCGTATGTTTTTAAACGTTTTTCTGGTTTCTTACATTTTCTTTTGTTTTTATACATTATCGTCTGTTTATATACGTTTTCTTACATTTTTTACGTTTTCATCCATTTTTATACGTTTTCATATGTTTTCTTACATTTTCGTTTGTTTTTGCATTTTTGTCCATTTTTAAACGTTTTCTTACACGTTCTTAAGTTATGTTTTTACACAAACGAAAATGTCTAGAAATGAACGAAAATGTATAAAAATGAACGAAAACGTATAATAACAAGCAAAAACATTTTAAAACGTGTAAAAACGAATGTAGACGTATAAAAACGAAAGAAAACGTATAAAAACAAGCAAAAACGTAAGAAATCATGTAAAAACAGACGAAAACAAAGCAAAAAGTAAGAAAATGAACGAGAACGTATAAAAACAGACGGAAATGTATGAAAACGGACGAAAACGTAAGAAAGCCTTTAAAAACGGACGGAAACGTATAGAAACGGATGAAAACGTAAGAAAATGGATGAAAACGTATAAAAACGAATGAAAGCGTATAAAAACAGACGAAAGCGTATAAAAACGAACGAAAATGTTATGAAAATGTTTAAAAACAGACGAAAACGTAATAAAAAGATGAAAACGTAATAAAACAGACAAAAACGTTAAAAAAAATAAAAAAAATGGACGAAAACGTATAAAAATGGACAAAAACGAATGTAAACGTAAAAAACGTAAGAAAACGGACGAAAACGTAAGAGAAAGGACGAAAATATTTAAAAACGGATAAAAGCGTAAGAAAACGTATTAAAACAGATGAAAACGTATTAAAACGGACGAAATGTTTAAAAACTGATGAAAACGTAAGAAAACAGACGAAAACGTTAAAAATAAATGAAAGCGTATAAAATTAGACGAAAGCGTAAGAAAATGGACAAAAACGTATAAAAACAGACGAAAACGTATAATAACATATGAAAACGAATAAAAACGTAAGAAAACGGTATTTTAAGTTATTTACTAACGACCGATAATATAAAGGACTAATGATGTAACGCTTAGCCTAACTAAATATATACAATAACACAAATTCAAAAGTTTTGTGATACAATGACAAAAAATATAGTTGGCTACACACAATCACAAAATTAGTCATGTTCGGTGCATTTTTTTTAACATTATCCCATTTGTAATGTATTTAAGCATTTGGAAACTTCAAAAATAGTGGTGGTGGAGCAGTGACAAACGCCGATGGTGGAGCTGTGATGATAGTGGTGGTGGAGCTGTGACGAAATCGTCGGTGGTGGTTTTTATTTTTATTTTTCTAAGTGTTATAACTCAGGTATGGTTTTGTGTAATATATAAATAATTTGGTTAGTGTTAAACATAAATTTCTTTACTATTTAAGAGCTTCGTATGCTTTAATGTTTGAACTTTTATCGATATGTAATGTAATTCGTACAATTAATAAACACGAAAGCAAAACTTTTATTTTAAATACGCGAAGAGTTCTCAAGCACATTTCATACAGACTCAAACGAAACAACTTGACAAGCAAAAGAGAACACTGTTTTTAGCAGCAGTTCTCAGACACATTTCTTACGGACTCGAACAAAACAATCTAACAAGCATAAGAACTGGGTGGATTAGTGAAAATCAAATTTGACTAATTGTATCAGGGGTGAGCATCGGGTCAAACCCGAGCCAAACCGAGAAAAACCGACCGACCTGAATAACAAAAAAGGAAAAAACTAAAACCGAGAACCGAACCCGAGAAATAGATACCAAAACCGAACCGAAGCCGACAAAACTGAAATAAATATACAAAACCGAAACCGAACCGAAAAAGGTCGGTTCGGTCCGGTTTCGGTCAGTTTGTCGGTTCGTCCGGTTTTCAGGTGGATTTGCTCAACCTTAAATTGTATACCGACGACATGTCATCGGTATTTTTTCTGGTAGAAAATTCAACGCATTAAAATTTCGGTCAAGCTACTTTTTGTCATTTGATTTTTTCCGACGACACAGTGTCGTCAGAAAAAGCTTCGTCGCCAGTTATCCCTTTTCTACTAGCGTATAGTATAAAAATGATTAGTTGGATTCATTTACAAATATGTGTGGCTAAATGATTTTACTTGTTCAATTTAACATAAAGTTAACAACCCAATATTTTCCCTAACGACCAGATTTTCTTGAGATATTAAGAAAGGCGACAAAATAAATAGGTCAAACTGATTTTATTCTTGCCACATTTGGGCAAGTCACAACTAATTATCGATTTATAGTTTGCCATTTTTAAACAAGAGTTTTGCTATTTATACATACAACACAAGCTTAAATATATAATTAATGCATAAATTACTTGTACAATTACATTAAGTATTTTCTCTCTCTAAATTCCCACAAATCAATTTTTTTAAAGGGGTGAGTTATCCACGCTCTCCCATAGGGAGGGTATCCAATCATTAGATGCATCATCGGTTTGTGCGGTGTGCATCACGGGTTGTACGGTTTGACCAAAACTTCTTGATGTGACAATATAGGGAGGGTTTGTATAACATAGCATTTTTTTAAATCAAACAATCAAATCATTAGATTCGTTCATTTGTAGTCATGATTAGTAGACCCAACAATCATTTTTCTTTAAACAATTATTCAATTTTATAACATTGTTAGTAACAATATATCAAATTACTTGTTTGCTAACCAACAATTCAAACATCAACAAGCTGCTTCACATTCATGGGAACCACATACTCTTGTGTTCCATTGTATAAGAGGTCTACAAATATGCTTGCAACATATTCCGTAGGATGGTAAAGATCCCAAAAAACATGGTTTTTTCTGTTCAAGCAATAAGTTGATGTTGGAATACATGGCACGTCCGCGTTTAGGTTCCCAAGTCCGCAACAAGCTTCTTTTATATCCATAATCCCTATAATCAAACGTACATTATATGCTCAAACAATGATAGCTTGTGTCTGCTAACAAGTTAGATAAGTTGGTAAATTAAGGCCTAAATAAAATACCATAAGTTTTAGGATCCTGAAAGAGGTTAGTCATGGCACCATATAAATCAAAATAGACGTAATTCATGTCTAATGATTCAGACTTCAACCCTTGTAGCAAAATCTTTAGCCCTTCGTTATACCTAGCCGACCAATAGTTTATTTCGACATTGCATTCACCCGTTCTGTTTATCTTTCTTTGAACTGGGCAACAACCAATAGCCCCAACTCCCGTCACCACCATTTTCCGCGCACCGAATCCATACAACATCTACATTCAATTCACACATTCACAAAAATCATTCAAAATGACCTAGTACATATACATTTGCATGCAACATATTATTCACATGAAGTGATTATACCTTGAGCAACTCTTTGAAGGTGGACACCATGAGATCGACATACTGCTGTGGCGTGTATTTTTTAGAGACTAGAGAACCATCATTAAAATATGAAAACATATCGTTGCTTCCTACAATAATGATGAATATCGATTTGGATAGGTGTATTTGGGCATTAGATTGTCCAAGTTGCCTGACCAGTTTGTTATGCACCAAAGAAAAATATTCTACTTGTTGTGCTAATGAAATGTACTGTACCTGTAGATACCATTATCTATACTACTTATAATGCACGAAGGCACCTCACTCTTAATTTTAAGACGTACAATAAATTAAGCATGGTTTACAACACTTTAATGCACCCAATTTCCAGAATTACAACAAAGTAAGCATATTGTACAACAAAATAAAGCGTGATGTCATTTTAAGACCAAAATTCTATCAAACAACATTAATGCTATTAAAAACACCCCTTCACCAAAAGTTACAACCATTTAAGCACAATGTACAATAGCTGCAACCAATTTTCAGATTTACAACAAAATAAGCATAGTGTACAACAAAATAAGCATGATGTAATTTTGAGACTTACAAAAATGCTATTAAAGTGGTCAATGTTATTAATGATTATAATGACTACTACTTACAAGAAAAGAAACATAGTGTACAACACTTGATTGCACATAATTTTCAGACATACAAAACAAGAAGCATAGTGTACATCAAAACACCACATTAATGCTATTTAATGTAGTCAATTATTTAACTGGTCAATAAATACAATTAATACAGTTATTAAAACACCTCTTACATAAGAAATACAAATTATCAAGCATATTGTACAACCAAATTAAACACAATTCCTGCATTAAATTTCACTACTACAAATAATAAAGCACATTATACAAATATTCAAGCCCGAACGGTCAATGGGCCAAATGGGCTTGAGCCCGACCGGGCACGGACCAAACGGGCTCGAGCCGAGCAGACACGGGCCAACGGGTTCGAGCCCGAACTGGCACGGGCTATACAAAATTCTTGATATTCGTAAATTTATTGTTAAAAAAAACATAATAAACTAAAATACATTATTAATCGAAATTTTTTATTTCAAGGTACCCGCCGCTGCAACGCGCGAGTACCCTGCTAGTAAATATATAATAAGCTAACGAACATAACAATTAGCGGGGATAGCTCAGTTGGGAGAGCGTCAGACTGAAGATCTGAAGGTCACGTGTTCGATCCACGTTCACCGCATTTAATTTTTTATTTTTGCTTTACTGCATTTGTTTTGTTTATAACTTTATATTTCAGTTTGCCAAATACTTACAAATGATGCACCAGTTCCGTTGAGTATTCCACCAGATGCAAAGCTTACTCCGGTGAGTGGCGGTGTCGAGCCAATCAACGATAGATATGGTGGTGATGTTGGTAATCCGATCTTTTTTGCTGGCAAAACACGACGATATGATAAATACACACTTGTAAGTTTTTAAAAATTATTGAAAAAACGCTAATGCTTCTAAATGTATGCAAAGGAATGATAAGAATTTTGATAAAACTTCAAACTTAAATTGTAAAGGTCATATAACCAAGTAACAAACATCAAACAAATTTATACAACTTTTAAATTACTACAACATTTGAATAATTTGCCGCGCTATTATTCGTGCAACTAAAGTAATTTTTTCACATTTTTATTAGACGTGAACATTGATCTATGAACAAACAAAGTATAATTTGTTGTAGCAAATTAAGTTAAACATGCATACGGAGAAAATCAGCAGCATTTTCGCCGTTAGAGAATCTTCCCGTAGATTTCCTGTTAGTATAATCGACACCATTGTGTGGAAAATCTGCCTTAGCAACCGAAAGTGACAAGTAATTATTATTTCCAACGTCCACCAACGAGTCCCCCAACACATAACAACCCGGGGCAGCAGCCTAAGCTTTGCACACACTTATTCTCAACCCCAAAAACACAAGAACACACACCAACAATGCCATTGTTGCACCGGCCATTGTTCGTGTGTGCGATGATGGGAAGATGGAATGGAGATGGGGTTAATTTATAAAGGTGTTAAGAAATGCTCGTGTGAATGATTAGACGATATGTTACGTGATTGCATGTTTGATTGAGTGTAGTTGTAAACTCTTCGTTTGTGGTATGGGGGGTTGTGCATGGCTGTAAAGGATAGACCGTTTACTTATGGATGATTTTCTTCATTATTTTAATAAACTCGTCAAACATTGGAATATAATAATATAAAGATTTTGCTCTTTTATACAACAAGTTCAAAGATTTTAAAGTTTAAAAATTAAGTTTGCATGTGCCCATGAAGATTTGTAACAAGTTTAAGGAAACTAAAGTGTTCGTTTGTTTTAAAGAAATACTACTTTTTAACACTTTTTTAATTTGACTGATTAAGACATGGTTAAGAGTTTGGTTCAAAAAGTGTGTTTGTTTTGTTATTTTCTTAAGAGTCGTAGAGAGTCAGTTAGTGTTAAGAGCGTTTGTTTTCTTTTTCTTTATTTTTGCCGTTAAAAGGCATTGACCAGAGGCATAAATCTTATTGAGCTACAAGGAGAAGGAATGTCTCAACACCTCTTAATATCTTATTTCTTTTCTTACTTTTCTTTTTGTTTTTATTTATTTTTTCTTTTGTTATGATCCTTTAATTTGGGTGTTTTTTTTGTCTTAGTTTCAACTTTATCTTTCGTATTAAAAGTACGATTAAATAGAATCATTACATATTTTCTTTTAGATAAAGTATGCAAAACATGATAATAATGACGTAACAATTCCTATTTAGTTCAAATCGTAGGTTCGCTAAAACGGACCCATATATCTCAACTCTAATCCATCACATTTAGTTAATTGTTTTGAAAAGTTCAATTTAAACCACGACACGTTTCGTTTTGTCAAATGCACATGAAATTAAATGTTTTGTTTAAAATACTTCTAACTTTTAATTGACTATATTATAAAATTTGTTCTTTCTATTTAATAAAGTTTCTTTCTCGTATGAATGCAATCGTTTATATTTAAATTATAAAAATAGATAATTTAACACATTCAGATATTTTTACAAAAACAAACAGTTTTATTTAAGTCATATTCAGATATTTCAAGCACTTATTCAAATTAAAATGGAATCAAATTCAGATTTTTTCACCACATATTCAGATTTAGATGTGCGAATAAGATTTAGACTCATAACCTCTTAATAAACAAACAATACCTAAATATTTGACAAAAATCTACTAACATTTTTTAATGTTACAAATTTTCAAGGTCTCAATTATTTGGTAATATAAACATATATAGATAAAATCACACCCCATAATTACTATTCTGTAGAGACCTTATAATTATATACGGAAACACAATAACATGTGTAAAACAATTTAACATTATTGTAAAATTAGATAATTATATGTGATGACGTACCCTCCGATCAGGTCGAAGGACCCCCCTTCGGCCTCTGTCGAAATTACATTACGAAGACCCAAGTCTTTCTTCATAAGTCATTGGTGGCGTAAAACCATTCATCATTGACATGGTTACCAGTTGGGAATCCGCCAGCCGAAGGCCTATGCCCTTTGGTGTCTTCCCTTGAAGATGCCAAGACAAATAAGAACCTTGACTTGGTCTTCCCCCACGTTCCCACTATGTCCTTAGCTTCCCCGCCAAGTCTGAGATAGTGGGGATGAATCCCTAGCGGTTACCACAAAAGGGACGCCCCCCATGATCTCCTAAACGTGTGCTAACACTATCCAAGCTATTTTCATCACCTATAAATAGGTTGGACGAGTTATTTCAATGGTATGTTCACTCAACACAGTATTTCACATACATCATATTATTTACAACTCATATCACATACTTACTCTCACGCCGGAGGTGGTTCGCAGGGCCCAACCCCTGCGCAATCACTTAACGAAGTGTCTACTATTTCTTATTGCAGATTGACTACAAGTTTGGCGCAAGCATATCACCCCTCATACCCTTCGATCACCATCGAAGGCCTGGTCGTACGAATTATTGTACAATCAGTGGCACCATCCGTGGGACCCGCTACTATTGGTCTCGTTATTCCAAACTTACACCCAGTCAATCACTCTCACTAGTTTTACGGCATGAAACAAGGAAGAGAAGATACACCCCCTCCGGGTTTCTCGACCTTGACACCAATCCCAGTCAATGATCCTAACAACCTTCCCAATATAACCGCATCCACTTTTACCACACGATCTCACCCTGAAATAACTCCCAACAACCATGCTTCAACCTCGGCTAACCCTGAACCGGTAATTAGTCCAGCGTTTGTCGAAGCTAACATCGAAGCATTAGAATCTTTACTAAGGGCTCGAAGGAGGCAAGCTCGGAATGTGGAGATGCGTAGGGAGTTAGAATACTCAAGCGATGAATATGACGAAGAGTTGGAGATGGAGACTAGGCCCTTGGCTCCAGGGGCTACACGCTCAGTGCTAAGGATAGGGTCTCCGAGCAGTCGAAGGCCTAGTGGAAGGTCGGTTGGTTTTGAAGACGTTCCGGAGAGGGCTCCGACTAGACGGGAAGGCACGATAGAAGGCTCCAATGGAAGGAGTTACCAAAGGGATGCTACGGAGGTTAATATGCCACCACTTTTGGCGGCTCATCTGGGAAGAACTGAGGCAGGGGTTCCGTTGCAGCCTTCTCACGCATCCGGCGTAGAAGGCAATCCATCTCAAATGAATGGGGGAGGAAATCTTCCTCCTCATGGTATGTACCCTCCTTTTCAGGCTCAATCTTACCCTCAAGGGGTTTATCCCCCACCTAATGGGCAGGCTAGCAACCCCAGTTTTACTCAATCATACGGAAGTATGCCCTACGGGCAACCTATGGTATACCCTTCGTACCCTGTCGGACGTCACCCACCTTATATACCTACTGCTTACCCTCAATATGTTAACCAAAACCCTGTTGGAATACCCCCAAATCATAACCCGTACAATGCTGCCCCTACCTACATGCCACCTTATAACTGCCTTTATTCGGAGCCCATGGGCTCCACAACACCTTTCGTAAGATGGTTAGAAGACTACCCTTTACCCGATGGGTTGAAAATGCCCGCGCATATTGGCACGTATGATGGGAAAGGGGATCCGGATAACTTTTTACACTTATTTGAAGGGGCTATTAGAATGCAGAAGTGGGTTATGCCTGTTGCTTGTCACATGTTTACATACACCCTACGAGACTCTGCTCGTATATGGTGGAACGGGCAAAAACCAGGTAGCATTGTGAATTTGGATGATCTCAAAGCCAAGTTCAGATGACATTTCAGCCAACAGAAAAAGTTTACAAGAACGCACCTAACAGTGCACAACATCAAGCAGAAGGAGAACGAGAGTACCAGAGCTTTCATCACCAGATACACCGATGACACGTTACAGATAATGGGCTTGCATGAGGACCAGCGCATCTCAGGGTTCGTGCATGGCCTACGAAACAGACGTTTGGTTGAATTTCTCTCCACTGATCTCCCTGCAACCTATAAGGGTTTGGTGGAGAAGGCTTACACCTGGATTGAAGCAAAAGAAGTGTCTACCAACGGGGCTCCGGTCGAAAATAAAGAAAGTCACAATAAATCCCCGAAGCATCCTTCGTGGGAAGGGTCAAGGAACAAACACAAAAACAGAGACAGGTTTACACCGTACCACAAAAACATCAACCATGGGCTCTTGGCTAATCTTTCCAAATCTCCAAGGGAGATACTTGCTACGGAAAAGGCGGCGAAGACCTTTGATCCTCCTCCTCGCTTGGCAAACAGAGGAAGGCCCATAGATACTTCCAAATTTTGCTACTTCCATGATGATTACGGACACGACACCAACAATTACAGAGAGCTCAAGAAACAGATAGAAGAGGCCATGAAGTCCGGCCAATTGGGACATTTGGTGAAGGGTATAAAGAAAGGTAAAGACAAAATCTCCGACACACAGTTGGGGAAAGATACCACACCTGCCGAAGCACCCATCCTAATGGTGTACAAGGAGGATTCTGGTTTGAAGAGGAAAGAGGCGGAGGAAGCCTTGTGCGGAGTAAGAGATGTCACTTTTCCTTCAATCACAGGGAAAGTTCTTTCAAATGACCCCGTGGTCATCAAGGTCTTGATCTCCAACAGAGAAGTAAACAGGGTCTACCTCGACTGCGGTAGCTCTTGTGAAGTAATCTACGAACGCTGTTTTCTAAAGCTCAAGCCTTCGATAAGGTCGAAGAGAGTAGATTCGAAGGTACCTTTAGTAGGGTTCTCAGGGGAACACTCATGGCCCTTGGGAGAAGTCCCTCTAGAGGTTACGATTGGAGAAGGAAGGCTAAAAAGAACAGAAACTCTAGTTTTCACGATCGTAAGGTCTGAATCTCCCTATAACCTATTGATAGGGAGAACGGCAATGCAGAATATGGGCATCGTTGTCTCAACCATACATGCCGCGATCAAATTCCAAACACCCTTCGGCATTGGAACGGTTTTCTCCAGCTATAAAGTGAAGGGGCCTACAGAATTAGGCAAAAGGATTAAACAGGTTTTGGGAGAGCCTCCGAAAGATGTCCTCAGTTGTACTGACGCTGAAGAACGCATTGTGGTAAATGATCTCTATCCTGATCAGACGGTGGTAATCGGAAAGCATCTCCCAACCTCCTTTAAAGCAGAATTGGAAAAGGTACTTCGTGCTAATGCAGATGTCTTCGCATGGACCTACTCTGACATGACAGGGGTCCCCAGAACTCTCATCATAGACGGAAAGCCCTTCGGCACTGAACACAAGCTCAATGAGTTCAAACATATTGAACCCATCAAACAAAAGCGTCGAAGCCTGGCTCCTGAAAGAAATGCAGCTGCATGCAAAGAAGTGGACGAACTTGTAGCAGCAGGCATACTCAGAGAAGTGAAGTATCAAACTTGGGTGGCCAATTCGGTGATGGTCAAGAAGCATGATGGAGGATGGCGAATGTGCGTAGACTTCACAGATATTAACAAAGCTTGTCCGAAGGACTGCTACCCTCTACCAGAAATCGACTGGAAGGTAGAATCCTTGTCAGGGTTTCGGCTGAAGTGTTTCCTAGACGCTTATAAGGGATACCATCAGATACAAATGGCGGAAGAGGACGGAGAGAAGACAACCTTTTTTACAGGAAAAGGCGTTTATTTTTACAAAAAGATGCCTTTTGGTTTGAAAAATGCATGTGCCACCTACCAACGTTTAGTAGACAAAGCCTTCCACAAGCAGATAGGTAGGAATCTGGAGGCGTACGTAGATGATATGGTCATCAAGAGCAGATCGGAGGAGGACATGCTCTCCGACATCAAAGAAACCTTCGACCAGCTTCGCGCCATCAACATGAAGTTAAATCCCAAGAAGTGTTCCTTCGGCGTGGAAGAAGGACAATTTTTGGGGCATTTGATCACCAAGAAAGGTATTAAGGCCAATCCTTCGAAGGTCAAGGCCATCACGGATTGGCAACCTCCTAAGTCCCTAAAGGAAGTGCAAAGTCTGAACGGAAAGCTAGCAGCCCTCAGCAGGTTCCTATCGAAGGGTGTAGACAGATCTTTGTCGTTCTTCAAAACGCTCAAAGGATACACGGACAAAAAGACGTTCCAGTGGAGTATAGATGCAGAAGAAGCCTTTCAAAAGCTCAAGAATTTCATGGCTATTCTACCTACACTTACCGCCCCAATCAAAGGCGAAGTGTTGTTTATGTACATCGCAACCTCCTTCGAAAGCATCAGCGTTGTGTTATTGGCAGAAAGGGAGAAGAAGCAAATCCATATCTACTTCGTTAGCAGGGTTCTCCAGGGAGCTGAGCTAAATTATCCAGCATTGGAGAAGCTAATTCTGGCCTTGGTCCATGCTGCGAGACGCCTTCGAAGGTACTTCCAAGCTCACCCCATAACCGTACTTACTGATAAGCCAATTAAGCAGATACTTTCGAAGCCGGAGAAATCTGGAAGGATAGCTAAATGGGCTATCGAGCTAGGAGAGCATGATATTGAATACAAGGGCAGAAACTCGGTCAAAGGGCAAATATTGGCAGACTTTTTAGCAGAAACACCCTCCGAACCGAAGCATGACACAAAGGTTGTTGAAAAGAAGCCTAACAAAGCAATCGAAGGGTGGAAACTTTATACTGACGGAGCCTCCAGCTCCGATGGTTCCGACGCAGGTCTCATGCTTGTTGATCCCAAAGGGAAGGAGTACACTTATGCACTCCGTTTTGAATTCGACGCTACGAACAATGAAGCGGAGTACGAAGCCTTGCTAGCAGGCCTCCGACTGGCCAAAGACATGGAGGTAGAAGACTTGGCTATCTTCGTTGATTCACAACTCGTAGCCAATCAGATAAAAGGCTCCTACGAGGCAAGGCAACCTGTGATCAAGCAATACCTAGATAAGGCCAAGGAAATGCTCGAAGGGTTCGCATCCTACAACATAGAGCATGTTCGGAGAAATCAAAACAAAAAGGCGGATGCACTTAGCAAACTGGCATCAATGGCATTTGCTCATTTAACTAAGGAAGTTTTGGTCGAAGTGTTGGCAGATAGGTCCATCGTCCGAAAGGAGGTGTCTGACGTAATACAGGAGGAAGACTCGAATTGGATTACTCCGATTAGAGAATATCTAATAAGTGGTATACTGCCGGAGGATCAGAAGTTAGCTCGAAAGGTTGGCATCAAAGCACCACAGTACAGAATCATGGGAAATTATCTATATAGAAGATCTTTTCTGTCCCCATGGCTTCGTTGTGTAGGACCAAGGCAAGCTTCCAACATCATTCAAGAAGTGCATGAAGGATCCTGCGGACTTCATGCAGGGCCCCGCTCCGTTGTCTCCAAAATCATGAGGGTTGGATATTACTGGCCTTCGATGCACAGGGACGCTGTTGAAATCATTCAGAAGTGTGAAGCCTGTCAAGTACATTCAAGGGTCCCAAGGCTACCGAAACAAGATATGACTTCCGTGACGTCCGCATGGCCCTTCAGCCAATGGGGGATAGACATCGTAGGTTCGCTGCCAATTGCTCCCGGAGGAGTAAAATTCTTGGTTGTAGCCATCGACTACTTCACTAAATGGGTGGAAGCAAAGCCTTTGGCATCCATCACAGGCAGGCACATGGAAAAGTTTGTATGGGAGCATCTTATATGTCGGTTCGGAGTACCCCACATCATCATTTCAGATAATGGGAAGCAGTTCGCCGAAGGGGTATTCCCAGTGTTTTGCAGAGGTCTGAATATCAAACAATCTTTCACTTCCGTTTACCATCCTCAAGGTAACGGTCAAGTAGAAGTTACCAACAGAGACATCATACAAGGAATAGAACGAAGGCTGGGATACAGTCACCACGGTTGGGTAGATGAACTACCTCAAGTACTTTGGGCTCATAGAACGCATACGAAGTCAAGTCACGGAGAAACACCTTTTAGCTTGACATATGGCACGGAAGTTGTCATCCCTTCGGAAGTGAGTGTCGAAACAGAAAGGGTCATGAACTTCGAAGCAGCAGACAACGAAGAAAGACTCCATAATAACCTGGACCTACTTGAAGAACGAAGGGAAATAGCCTCAATTAGAGAAGCTATCCATAAGCAAAAAATTAAAAAATACTACAACAGTCGGGTTCGGCCTTCGACCTTCAAACCAGGGGAATACGTCCTCCGACTCAACAGTGCAAGTAAGGCTGAGTACCAGGGTAAACTAGGACCTACATGGGAAGGGCCCTACGTTATTAAAGAAGCATATGGAAACGGAGCCTACAAGCTGGAAACCTTGGAAGGAGACGCTATTGATAGAACCTGGAATGGCACTACTCTTCGTAAGTTTTACGTATGAAACTTACAATGTCTAAGGACAACTTTTATTTGCTTTCAATCAATGTATTTGCATTCTTCTCACTCAGGGAAAGAAGCATTAATGGTAGGCGTCTAGTATTCATTTCTTAAAATGATGTAATCCTCCCTACCCACTTAATGATAATAACACATTTCCCTCAAATCTCTTGTTTCGTTCAATACAACAAAGATTTGCCCACCAAGTCGCTTTATAAGTTTGAATGTCGAAGGGATGTACAAAGACTAAACAACATGTCTTGCTCATATGCATAACATCCATCTCAACTTCACATTAACTTTCCTATATGGCCTTAAGGTATTTTAAGCCTTTCGCTGCCCAAAGGATCAAGATGGAGTGGGTCGCGACCCTCTGTCAGCAGTCAAATTATACGATTGCTAATATTCTTGGTGAAGTAACTACACACAATGAGGCTATGCATCTACCATACGCCTTAGGTTGTAAAAAATATTTTTTACGCAAGTAAAAATAAAAAGAGAAGAATCACGCATGGCAAAATTCGAGCCCTAGTGGCTTCAATGTAGATTAATGACTAGGCTAACTAGTCTAAAACAGGTCATAGCCTTAACGATCCAACAAAATAAAATATTGTCTTAGGCCGTAGCCTACATCATACATACCACATGTTAATTGTTTCATCAGGCACGAAGCCTGGAAAGGAACACATACAATTGTTTTAAACACGGTACATACCACCCTAGGGATCAAATTACAACCACATGGTTGCCTTCATCAAACCTTGGAATGAGTGGGATCAGCTGAACCTGGAGAGGGGACCTTGGGTGAAGGAGTCTTCTTGGAGGAAGTCGGAGGCTGGACTGCCCTTGGCTTCTTGGCCAGCAGGTCCACAATTGAGGCCGCTGGGTCCTTCGTCACATCTGCAAGGAAAGGGAACTCTAAAGCAGTTAATTGATTACCTGCATCATCATACTCTTTTTCATGAGTTGCCCTGTAGTAAGGAACTTTTTCCAGCACCACTGGTTCCCCAGTCTTGGCTATCTCCTCCAAAGTGGTACACTTGCCATGGAAAATGGCAGCATTTACCACATTCCCAATGGCAATCCCCACATCATCGCTATGGTACAGTTCCATAGCAACATAGGGGATCACCTTGGTTACCAAGTCTACCCTGTCCTTCTTCAGCATTTTCAGACGAAGGTTTAACCCATCCACCTTTTCTCGGAGCTTGATCTCTTGGTCCAGCAACTTCGTCCTCTCTTGTTCGAGGCCTCCACACTTGGATGAAAGAACATATATCTGCTCCTTATAGCCAACGACCATTGAGCCTTCGACAGTTAGCCTGCTGCATTCAGCCTCGCTCGTTGCCAGCTGACCTTTGACCTTTTCATTCTAAGCTCTGAGATCTTGCACCAATGGATTCTTGTCAAAATCCTCTAATGCATCCTCACACTTCTTCTCCAGGTCTGCATACTTCTGATCCCTAGCCTTCTCCCTTCTCAGCATCACATCCATTTCTTCTCGAGCTTTGGTGATAGCACGGAGCAATTCCCTTGTCCTAGCATTGAGTTGGTTGTCTAGCATGCACTGGCGGACATAGCTTTTATCATGAAGGTCGCAAAGCCTTTCTATGGACATGTTGTCCATCACCCCTTTCCATTTGGGTGGGATCACATGACCTACGAGCTGGTGACAAGCTAGGGAGAGGGAAGTTCCTTCGTATCAGGAAGTCCTGCAACATATGTACATTTGTTAATATATTATTATTGGTACATAATTTTTGTTCACAGGTAAGAAACTTTACCATGGATATCATCACCGTTGGGCCCTTCGATAGCTGGAAATTCCACAGCCTTACCCTGGGCACTCTTTTGCCAGGTAGTTCGAGAGGGAGGAGTGGGTAGGATGAGCTTCCTTTTCGAAGCAGACTTCACAACTTTAGCACTAGCACCTTTCCCGCTTCGGACCCTCTCACCTATGTCGGAGGGTCCTACGATGGCCAACTGTCCTTCGGAGACTGGTTCGTCAGAGTCAGCAACGTTCTCCACAAGTTGATTTTCCATATCTATGGGTTCCTTCGACGGAGGAGCAGATGATACAGGCTCGATGGGCTGGGCCTCCACATCATTGTTGTTTATGGACACTGATGGGGAGCCCACGCCATAGCTTGTCTCTTGGGGATTCTTTGGAAGGAAGCTCACCTCCTTTGCACCACCGGCTACAACAAAGTTCCTGAACGACATCTCTGCACAAAGAAGCAAATAAGATAAATATCAGAAAGATAAGTTTTAATTTCTTATGTTAATCAAAAAAGTACATACTTTCTCCATCACAAATTATCTTAGGTACCAAAGGAGACCCCTCCCATCTTTTAGCAATGCCAGCCATGAATAGGATTGGCTCAGGGAATGTTTGGCAATCAGCTGGATGATGAGCCAAACGCTGATACAAAGGGTTTCTTCTCACAGTATAGGGCAATGGATCGTTGAATCTTTTCTCATCATATTGAAAGTCTGGGTTTAACAATGCAGAGTATGCTGGAGGGATAATGGTATTTTGGATATAAAAGAATTTACCTTTCCAGTTCCTTATGTTCGTAAAAGGTCTATCTATCAGAATGGGCACGTCCCTTTCACCCCTTTTGGCTAAGGTCAACCAATCTCCTCCCGGGTATAGATTCAAAAGTATGTTTATTGAATAAATTACAAGAAACATTAGTTAGATTGTATTGATCTTTATACTTTATGCACTGCACCAAATAGTAGAATAGCCGTTGGAGGTTTTTTAGCGACGACACGTGTTGTCTCTAAAAGTCGCTAAACAACAAACATAGTTTCTTTGACTTTAACTTTCAACAAATATTGTTGCTATAATATTAAAGGGGTCTCACACTTTTAGCGACGACTAGTGCCATCGCTAAAAGTATTTTCATTTTATTTTCCAATACTTTTCTAAAAAATTAAAATAATCTCGCTAAAACCTTTTAGCGACAACACGTGTCGTCGCTAAAAATATTTTCTAATTAATAATGATTATATTCTGATTAAAAATTTATTTGTATTAAGATTAGATTTAAAAAATGCGGAAATAGCTTTAGCGACGACATGAGTGGTCGTAAACGGCCATATATGATTAAAGTTAGAAAATAATTGCTGAAATTAATTTAAATAATTATAAAATTAGTTTATTGACAAAATTAATAATTTAATTTATTATAAAATTTATTTTTGTAGCAAAAGTGTGTTTAATTTGTAAAAGTAGTTAATTACGAAGATGGTAATACAACATTTGTCGTTGATACTTGTATTTGTACTTGCGTAATTCAAAAAGCGTTCTTCTGATTGAATATGAAGACACTTGGTTTACATATCTCGACCGGCACTTGAATAGTCTCTAGGATGTGATAACTCTTGCTTATGAACATCGATAATCATTGTATTTGACTTGCATAATTCAAAAGATGTTGTTCCGTATAAGCGTTATCAATATCATTTACTGAATTATGATGATGCAGCTCGAATAAATATGAAGACATTTGTTACGCATGACTCGATCACTTGAATAGTCTCGGATGTGATATCACTTTCTTATAAACATCAATACTTTTATATCTGATTTGCGTAATTCAAAAGATGTTGTTCTGTGTATGCGCTACCAATATCGTTTAATGAGATGCGATGATTCTACTCGACTGAATATGAAGACACTTGGTTGGTTCACATCTTGATCATCACTTGAATAGTCTCAGAGGTGATAACATTTTCTTATGAATATCGATACTTGTCGTATTTGAGTTGTATAATTTAAAAGACGTTCTTCCGTATATGCCCTATCAATATCATTTAATGGAATGCAATGACACAACTTGATTGAATATGAAGACACTTAGTTGGTTCACGTGTCTCGAAAATCACTGGAATAGCCTCGAATGTGATAACACTTGCTTATAAACATCGATACTTTTCATATTTAACTTGTCTAATTCAAAGATGTTTTTTCGTATTAGCGCTATCAATATCATTTAATGAAATCCAATGATTTCACTCGATTGAATATGAATACACTTGGTTGGTTCAAATGCCTCGATCACTTGAATAGTCTCGGATATGATAACACTTGCTTATAAACATCGATGCTTTCATATTTGACTTGAGTAATTCAATAGATATTATTCCTTATAAGCGCTATTATATGATATACTGAAATGCAATGATGCAACTCGATTGAATATGAAAACATGTGTTTCGCATGACTCAGTCACTTTAGTCTCGAGTGTGATAACATTTTCTTATGAACACTGATATTTTCGTATCTGACTCACTTAAAACATTATTTAATTAAAGTTTTATATTATATTTTAATTAATTTATAACTTTTACTCTAGATTTTTATTTAAACACAGTAATTATAGTTAAATTATACAAAAAAGTATAACAAATTATATGAAACACTCTAGTAATTATAATTAAATTGTACAAAATAGTATAACAAATTATATGAAACACACTTTTAGAGACGACAAAGGTCGTCTCTACATGTCCTTTGTCGTCGCCAGAAGCTCCCCACGAAAATTTTCATTTCCCTCCCTACCTTTACTTTATCCCGCCAACACTTTTAGCGACGAAAACCGTCGTCGCTAAAGACATTATCTTGAATGCATCTTCATAAAGTTAGATATAAATTAAATTAAAAATGTTGACTTTGACAAGACCCAATCATATCAAATCTTGTCTCAAAAAGTTCAAAAAGCATCGTCGCGAAAAGTTCAACCCCAAGTAGTATCAGATCAAGTATCTTTCTTTTTTCACAAACACATAACACAAATCTCCTCTTTCATTTTGTGCACAAAAATCCTTAATTATCACCACAATTTAACACCACAACTACCTCTTTTACCATCACATTCACCACCACTTTTACCACCACCTTCGCCACCAATTGCCTACCACTCATAACCACCACAACCACCTTCACTACCACCACTATGCACCACTACCACAACTACGCCTTTAGAGGAGGAACCATTACAACTTTAGGCGATGATTAGGTAGTCATAGTAGGGGATTGATTATAAGTCGATGTAGCCTCAAAAATTATATCTGGTGGTGGTTTGTGGAGTTGTTTTTTATGGTGTTTCAATGATTTTTGAGGTTTGGGGCATGTTCTGTTATTAAGATAGACAAAACAAGTGGTGGTTCTTAGGTGATAACATCAAAGTGATCAATTTTTATAAGTTTCGATCATGTCAAATTACGTGAACTAGCAGGGATAGAATAGTACGGATCGTGTTTTAAAAACTCAAAATGGCGAGAGGTATACAACTTTTGTATAAATGAGAGAAGGTCCCTACGAATCATAATTTTTGGTACAAAAAGTGTGACGGGTTGTGATGGGTGTTACTATTGCCTGTTGGACTGGGCTAACAAGCTGTTGGTGGGCTGATCTTGTACTAATCTAAGTAGTTTGATTGAATTCCCTGCACAAGAAAGAGTAAACCGTTAGCCTTACCGTGGGGACGGACCCCACGATTAGACTCCAGCGTGAGAGTAAGTACACATTCTTGTCAGAGAAATAAGAGTATATGAGTGTGTTTATGAGAGAGAAAGTTGTACCTTGTATGGGGATTAGATCCCCTTTTATAGGCGGGGTTTACCGCTAGGTTTTCCCTATTACTCGCATATAAGAGTTTAGCTGCCGGAGTCGGACCCTTGTCGGACAAGGTTCCAAGGTGATCGTGGATGCGGACACAAGATACCTTCCGCGGCCAGAGGTTCGGTCCGCTAAGTATCCTGCGTGCGTCTTTTAGTCTAGACTATAGCCAATTTCGTTATTGGGCTTACTGTTGGTCCAGTGTTCGTAGTTGTTCTCGTTATTAGGCATGGGCCCAGTATGTGTATAGCATGTATTAGGCCCAGTAGGCCTATTATACATGCTATACGTCATCAAGTCCCCCCAGTCTAGTGTATTCATTACGTGCGAATATTTGTCGCGTGCGGTGAATGTTACTAGACTTGAGTTGACTAAGCGATTTTCCTTTCCGTACTTTTTGAAGTGTCCTTCTGACGCTCCCCTTTCTTAGGAAGTGCTTCGTCATCAAGTCCCCCCAGTCTAGTGTATTAATTGCGTACGGATATTTGTCGCGTGCGGTGAATGTTACTAGACTTAAGTTGACTGAGCCATTTCTTTTCCGTACCTTTGAAGCGTCTTTATAACGCTTTCCTTCTTGCTTTGCATACTGTGTAGCGTGGGTAATTCTGGGCCTTGCATGTTTTGACTGATTGGACCCGGTGGGCCATCCGCCCTTCTACTAGCCTTATTCTTATCCTTTTGATTATTGATCGTTGGACCGGTTTAGGGTTTTATCTGGATGCCAACATTCCCTTTGTATAAATACCCTTCATTTTTCTTTTGTCTCATTTTTCCTTTTACTGTTCTTCATTTTCAAGCGATACTTCTTCTCCCTTTTGATCTATCTTCCTTGGATTTCTCCTGTCTTCCAGGTTCTTTTTCCAGGTTAGGGTCTAATTCCTTTTTTCTTCCGTTATGGGTACTTTTTCATGTGCTAAGTATAAACTTTCACAAGGGGCGCTTGATCGTTTTTGCGTTAAATATTTGATTCCACAATTTGTTCACCCGGAGTTTCCTGGACCTGACCAAACCATTCAAGAGGTGCCGGATGGAAAAATCGGTGTATATACACTTTTTTTAATACGCTAATTTCCGTCTTCCCTTGTCTGTATTCCTTGTGTCCATCCTTAATTACTATCGCATCCACATATCGCAGCTTTCCGTTATTGGAGCTGCTAAGGTTTCTCACTTTGAGATTCTTTGCTTTGCCCATGGTGTTGAACCCTCAGTTGGGTTATTTAGGTACTTTTATGTTCAGTCTAAAAACAATGGCTGGTGATGCAGGTTTTACTGACCAGGTTTTAATATTTATAAATACTCGTTATACCTATGGTCTACCCTAATGCACTAACGGGTAGTGTACCCGGTCGTGTGTAGTGTAGTATTTGGTAAAACCGAGGTCGTCCCAAGAGCTATGTGTGCGGATTTAAACTAAGTCTAGGTGTCACAGATTTTAATATGATTATAATTTAATTAACTACTAAAGCAAATAAAGGCGAGGGTTGTGATCAATAGAGGAGAGTGGTGCTAACCTAGTTATTCATCCTGATTAGTAGTGTCTACGTCTAATTACTTCCAATTACTTCAGGTGGGGTCAAAGTCGCTAGGACAACATTTTGTCAGTTCGTCCTAACCTATCAGCAAAGGGTCCCACTGGAGAAATCAGGTGCCCCGTCATAAGTGCAGTTGTTCCTGGTCCCCTAAGCCAAGTCATTAAGTACCGCTACATGCTAGATTCATAATAGTGAGTGCCCGGGCGCTAGCAACTTAAACACTCACCCCCTATTTTTTAAGTTCATCCAAACGGTAGGTAATCAGTTGGTCAAATCGCACAAGTAGAAAGGGTCGTCAGTTGGTCATATCTCCTAAGCAACTAGCCTCTACCGCCATTCAAAACTACCGAAACAAGGGTAGCTACCAACAAACTATGCATGCATACACTTAGAAATAATTATACGGAAGCAATGTAAATGCAAACAAAACAATTAAGGAATCATAACCAGGCCAGGACCAAGAGGTTCTTAGCCGCTCATATTAACTATAACAATCGATTCAATGTTTAACATTACTGAATACATGTATTGAAAGTAAAGAAAAGATAAAAAGCTAATGCTTATCGCAGGGGAGTGATTTCTCCCTTGGAGATAGCTCCGTATGCTCCTCTAGATCTGCCTTCGACTTCTTCTCACGTTCTCTGAATGTTGTGTGTGAAATGGGATGATTTGAAATGCTGGAAATCGTGGGGTATTTATAGGCCAGATCTGGTTACGGCGTAACTAATTATAAGAGTTACGCCGTAACATACAATTCTTCGTATTTTGGCACTAATAATGCTAGTTACGGCGTAACCTCTGGTAGGAGTTTTGCCGTATCTTCAATAAATCTTGGTTATGCGGTAGTTGATGCATGAGTTACGGCGTAATTAGTAGCGGCGCGGAACCTAATTTGACCTAATATGGTTACGTCATAATCTTGGATAGAGTTACGCCGTAATCTTCTGTTGAGTTGGTTTTCTGAGCCACGCTTTAGTTACGGCGTAATTGTGAGAGTGGAGTTACGCCGTAACTTCTTCAAAATGATCATACTATGATATATCTTCAATAAACTCTCCAAATCCGCGTCTCTTTAGCTCCAATGCTCGTAATTTACCTGAATGTGAAATATAATAGAAAACAAGCGTAAATCCATATAAATGATATAAATTACAAGCATTGTCGGGGGAAATTGACACTTAATATTCAGGATAATTTGATGTTATTAAATATCCCCCCACTTGAACTCTACTTGCCCTCAAGTAGACCTTATTAGATAGATTCAAAAAGATATCTCCCCTTACCTGGAAAATATAAGTTTACAAATCCCTTATGCTAGAATAAAACAAAGCCGAACACCTCACTAAATGGGAACGAAACACTCAAATCTCTCAACTATTCTAAGTGTCAATTTCGGGGTGATCACTCAATCGCACAAACATAGCATGTATTCTATCATAAGCTTGGCGGTTACACAAATCTCCACCACTAGAGTTAAGGGCTAAACAATTCTTGAAGGCAATATGGGTAGACACGACAAAGGTTAAGGGTGACTCATCATTACTAACATGTCACGGCGAAGTGTACAAAACCAATGGTACATGACCAAATCCATGGCCAAGACACCAAAGATTGTTCGTTTCATCACCTAGACACGCTTCATGACTAAAGGGTAGGATAAGACACGGGATATAAATGGTGTAAAATAAAAATCAAGCAAATAGTCTAAGTCTATAACCAAGTCATCACCACTTACCGTCCGCCCAAAGTCAAGCTTCGAAGTTAAGAAACCGGATCATGATATACTAGGTAGATGTGTCATTAGAGGACGTCATGATGGGCACACTACCTTTTCTGCAACTGTTGGCGCAATTACCAACTCTAATCTTCAAATGTGACCGAGGTGGCCTCCTCGATACTAAATCTATAACAAGCTCATAACATAGTGCTTATAACATCGCACTTTACAATTAACTGAATAACAAATACATAACTATTTTTTTTTGAATCACATTTTTTTAATCAAAACATAACAAATAAACATAACATCCCCCCACTTGAGATGAACAATGGGAATTCGGGGGGCCTTCAATGATCTTTAAGAATATGTCGTCGACGAAAGCGTGATTCCCGAACCTTTCCACTTGAGCCTTGAACTTAGGCAAATGATGACTTCCCAATCACAAATAAAGACTACAGGGTAGGCTAAGGTGTAAGGGTGTAACGAAACAAGATATTGGGTTAACAAAATGAAAGGAATAGCTCAGATGGTGTATCTAGGGGTATCTTGCACTAAAGGTGAGTGCAACAAAAGGGTTTCACATGGGGGTCGAGAAGTCGAGGTGACTAATCGATAGACACACAATGGTAGGCTATTTGGGTGATAATCCTATAATACTGCCTTCTTAAACTGAAAAGTCCAAATACATCGAGATAACTCAACATACCTCGTCTATGGTCTCAAAATGATGCAAAGGCCAAGTTCTAAAGTTTACAAGCTACCAGCACACTCATAATTTGGTGGATTTGGGGTAAAAATTGGGAAACGGATAAGGCTAATCTCACCATAATATATCAAGGGTTATATGTGCTCGGCTAAGGTCTAATCTAGTTAGGTTAAGAAAAACATGTCAAAATTTTAAAAATGGAATAATTTTTCAAAATAAACTAGAAAAACGAGGGCAAAATAAAGTTCAAGAGACAATTATACTCCCGTCCCCCCACTTGAATTATACAAAGTCTCTTTTATACTAAGCGTTAAATAAAGGTGAAGAGAAAAGTAGAATTAGAGCGAGAACTTCCCTGAAATTTGCTCCAAAAAGAAAGAAGGCCCACGAAAGAGAGTCGTGCCTTCGCATAAGCATCTACGAGCAAACTTCAATCCCTGAAATCACACTACCAACAAGCATAATTCTAAAAAGAAAAAGAAAAAATGAAAAAGAAATCTAACTCACTTTCGTAGGAATCACGGTTGCATTTAGCGCATGCAACAAGCCTTTTAAACCACTTGGTGTCCCAAGTGGACGAGTGTAGTCTCGTGAGGGCTTACAGGAAACACACCCACAAAGTTCATTTGAAAACTAATACAAGGTTATTGTGTTTAAAATGAAAGAAGTGTAACAGAGGGTAGTTACGTCGTAACTCCCATAAGGAGTTACGCCGTAATTAAGCAAAACCTGAAAAGGGTGAGGCTACGGCGTAACCATAGCTGGGGTTACGCCGTAATTTGTAATGCTTCTGACTAGTTCTGCTGCACAAAGGCCTGTTACGGCGTAACCAAGATAATGAATTACGCCGTAACTCTGGTCGGATCAGTATGCTGCAGCAGCAACTTTTCTTCGTTTCCCTGCAAAAATGGTTAAAAACACAAAACCTAACAAAAAGGAAATAAAACAAAAGAAAGGGATAATTCAGCTTGTCTCCCGAAAGAGCACTTTTCTTTATTTACGAGTCTTTAAATTAGACTCAGAGCCTCGGGGCTTTATGGTGGCCTTTGGACTTGGCCAACTTCCTCCATATCCTTCATCAAGTTATGTCTGACCCAAGCGACATTGGTAGCAGTGTGGAGGTATTCATTAGTCTCGATATTTCGAATTTTGTAAAATTTTTCATCCGGCCCCAAATGGTATCGAGTGAACTCATACTTTTCGGCTATAATTGGTGGCGGCCTCTTATACGGAATGCCAAGAAGTTTGCACCTTCTTTGCTCATATGCTTCATCATCGGAGTCAGTGAATCCATCATCGCCTTGCAGTTCAAGGTAGTCCAAAACCCCTTCTATATCATCATCGTCGAACTCGGTACCTTTAAACCATTCATCATCGAGTAAATCTTCCACCAGTACCCGTTTGCACTCTTCTTTCTCATTTCTTGTTGAATCTTCATTTGTCACTTCACTAAAGTTATTGAGGATTTCTTCTTTCGGTTCCTCTTTACTTATATATTCATTCCATATCTTTTCCTTGGTCAATGTGTCGATTTTCCCATATTTGAT
Organism: Chrysanthemum seticuspe; assembly: GCA_019973895.1. Classification (NCBI taxonomy): domain Eukaryota; kingdom Viridiplantae; phylum Streptophyta; class Magnoliopsida; order Asterales; family Asteraceae; genus Chrysanthemum; species Chrysanthemum seticuspe. The sequence continues at coordinate 297,382,497 of BPTQ01000007.1, forward strand.
TTTTACCCAATTGTCAAATCCTAGATTGTCTAACCAAGGTAATTCAGTCCTGCCCACATCATTTGTTGAAGTCCAAAAGAATTCATCATCTCCAACCCTCCTAAAGTTGCTTCCTCCGTTGCATTTATCATCATACGGGTCGCAAGATGCCCAAAAAACTTCACCAGGCGTCCTCATTTTCTCACACCAATGACTTCTTGTTACCTTGCCATAGATGTCGCTAGAGGTATCCTCCATGCACTATATATCATCTTTCATGGTTTTTTTACGTAGACAATGCTCCTCATAATCAATTTTTAGCTTCTTCAGTAGATTTGGGTTTATTTTAGCATCCCCGAATTGTATTGCATACCAATCATCGAAGGATAAATCTCCAAACTTGATGTCATGTCTTTCAAGCTCATGCGGGCATGTCCATTCCTCATCTTTCAAATTATCACCCCTGTTGCAATATTCGCGGAAAGGTTTGCATGTAGGCGATGCTCGTGTGGATTCTTCATCAGTGATAATTATCGGGGTGCAATAGTGCCTAATCGGTGGTTCCTCCTCTTCTTCGAATGAGAGCTTCCCCAATCTCTCTTCATCAGTGTATGCAGGCCACATGAATTTGTTATCTTTGACCCTATCCTTATCGGTTCCTCCATCACAGATTTCGTTCCGAGGGTCGCACGAAGCCCATAGATCATACCATTCACCCTTAGCTACGGGTATTTTCTTGCACCAGTGATAATTTCTTTTAGATGGGGACAAAGGACATAAATTAATGTCATCGAACCATTCGTTGATAACCTGTGTCCCTGATTCGTCTACCTCGAGAAATCTGTCAGCCCACGTATCCCAGTTATGCCGTAACTGTGATGTTTGGTTATGGCGTAACTCCGCTGTGTCATTATTATCAGAATTCTTCATAATTCTACGATCGCTGTCAAAAACGTAGTTACGCCGTAACTCATAAGAGGTGTTACGGTGTAACTTCACACTGTCGCCGGAATTTTCACTTAAATCCGAACAGCGTCATGAGACACACTCGAAATGTTGAAAAGGCTTGCGATGTACAAGACATTCTCAACGTGCTCATACGCATCTTCGTCACTGTTTCCTGAAAAAGGTTTAGCATGAAGCTCCCTCATAAATTGGTCTTTAATCTCAAAATGGACATTAGCTCCAACTGCCGGTCTTACGAGCCCCGGCCCTTGTTCTCCTCTTGTCAATGCCAAATATTCCTCAATAGTGAGGTCATCAATGTTAACAACTTCCATGGAACCTAAAACTTGAAAAGAGATCGTGAGAATTTAAAAAAAATTCAAAACAAAACAAAAATGAAAGACTTAATAGAAATCCAAATATAACTCCCCGGCAGCGGCGCCAAAAACTGGATGCAGGTTTTACTGACCAGGTTTTAATATTTATAAATACTCATTATACCTATGGTCTACCCTAATGCACTAACGGGCAGTGTACCCGGTCGTGTGTAGTGTAGTATTCGGTAAAACCGAGGTCGTCCCAAGAGCTATGTGTCTGGATTTAAACTAAGTCTAGGTGTCACAGATTTTAATATGATTATGATATAATTAACTACTAAAGCAAAAAAAGGCGAGAGGAGAGTGGTGCTAACCTAGTTATTCATCCTGATTAGTAGTGTCTACGTCTAATTACTTCCAATTACTTCAGGTGGGGTCAAAGTCGCTAGGACAGCATTTGGTCAGTTCGTCCTAACCTATCAGCAAAGGGTCCCACTGGAGAAATCAGGTGCCCCATCATAAGTCCAGTTGTTCGTGGTCCTCTAAGCCAAGTCATTAAGTACCGCTACATGCTAGATTCATAATAGTGAGTGCCCGAGCGCTAGCAACTTAAACACTCACCCCCTATTTCTTAAGTTCATCCAAACGGTAGGTAATCAGTTGGTCAAATCGCACAAGTAGAAAGGGTCGTCAGTTGGTCATATCTTACCCTTCCCGTCTCAGTCTACTCACTTAGGGTCAGTTGGTCATATCTCCTAAGCAACTAGCCTCTACCGCCATTCAAAACTACCAAACAAGGGTAGCTACCAACAAACTATGCATGCATACACTTAGAAATAGTTATACGGAAGCAATGTAAACGTAAACAAAACAATTAAGGAATCATAACCAGGCCAGCACCAAGAGGTGCTTAGCCGCTCATATTAACTATAACAATCGATTCAATGTTTAACATTACTTAATACATGTATTGAAAGTAAAGAAAGGATAAAAAGCTAATGCTTATCGTAGGGGAGTGACTTCTCCCTCGAAGATAGCTCCGTATGCTCCTCTAGATCTGCCTTCGACTTCATCTCACGTTCTCTGAATGTTGTGTGTGAAATGGGATGATTTTAAATGCTGGAAATCGTGGGGTATTTATAGGCCAGATCTGGTTACGGCGTAACTAATTATAAGAGTTACGCCGTAACATACAATTCTTCGTATTTTGGCACTAATAATGTTGGTTACGGCGTAACCTCTGGAAGGAGTTACGCCGTATCTTCAATAAATCTTGGTTACACCGTAGTTGATGCATGAGTTACGGCGTAATTAGTAGCGGCGCGGAACCTCATTTGACCTAATATGGTTACATCATAATCTTGGATAGAGTTACGCCGTAATCTTCTGTTGAGTTGGTTTTCTGAGCCACGCTTTAGTTACGGCGTAATTGTGAGAGTGGAGTTACGCCGTAACTTCTTCAAAATGAGCATATTATGATATATCTTCAAAAAAACTCTCCAAATCCGCGTCTCTTTAGCTCCAATGCTCGTAATTTACCTGAAAGTGAAATATAATGGAAAACAAGCGTAAATCCATATAAATGATATAAATTACAAGCATTATCGGGGGAAAGTGAAACTTAATATTCGGGATAATTTAATGTTATCAGTTGGTTGTCCTTTAGTAAACGAATTGATAGTGCTGGCGTTTGTTATACCAAACCCATTGATTCCCTTAAAAGCTGGAATCATCATTTCTTTTGGGTCGATTCCTTTGCTTGTCCCGTTATTTATCCCTGGCATGATGACAAGAGCGTTCCCAAAGACGCTACTCCTAGGGATAATGAATTTGATGCTGGGCACTTTGCTTCCCTTATTGCCCATTCATTTCCATTTCACAAAGTTCTAGAACCCTTTCTTTGCTTGGTTGGGTTGAGCCGCAATTATACTTTGAATGCGGATTCTTATCCTGATTTTTATGATGATAATGATCGGGGTGGGTACACCCTGTTTGCGTCTCTTTACTTGTTATTTTGTTTTTGTGTATTCTAAACCGTGGTTCTTTTCTTCTACTTTTTGCAGTGATGGATTTGCTATCATTAGTCCAAGTGAAGGATCCCATGAAGTTAAAGATTGGTGCACGGCCGCGAGGTGAAAATGAGCCTCAATCGCTGGAACTTACCAAGGGCCGGACTGTTTCTCTTTCTCCCCCTCTTCTGGTGATGAATTGGGGGTTAATGAAAATGTGGGTGCTGCATCCGGAGCCGGGGCTTCTCATTTAGGTGATGATTATGTGGATGTGAATGTTGCGGAACATGTCCGTTCTGCCACCGAAGCTGATCTTCTAATGTCTGAGGCTGCTTTTGGGACTTTTTCAGCGCCTATTTGTGATGTGGCCTCCGATTCTCGTCAAAAGAAAATGAAAGGTCTTGATGATCCCATCCTTCCTTCTAAGAAGTTAAGGAGTGATCACATGGATTTCGATAGGTCTTCCACTGGTGGTAAGTCTTCGGAATTTACCTCCTTTGTTGCCCTTCCCTATGGACCCACCTCTTTGTACATTTTATCACTCCCATCGACCCCATTCCCGTGATATAGTTCTTTCTTCCCCTGGTAAAGACCAATGTTAGCGAGGAACTGTCTGCACTTTCAAGATTCCAAATGGCTAGTGAGAGTCTAATTGGTATAAACTCCCACCTTTGGTGCGCCATATGGTCCCGGCAGGTTCTCAGAATCTTCCATGGAAATGGGTTTTGGGTGAAGGAGTGTTGTGAAGGGTCGTGGAGGTGGGTTATTAGTCGTCATTTTAGAACGAATAATTGTTATTAGCAGTCATTTCAGAACAAGTTTTAGTTGCCGCAGCATCTGCTTGCCTTTTGTGTTTTTCTTTCGTTTGTTCATTTTGGGGGTAAAGGTTTGGGCTATGTATGAGTTTTTTAGAGAAAACCGTATGTAAGTAACGTGTTGTTATTGAAGGCTGGTTGTATTCCTTCTGCACTATGTGCCATCGCACTCTTCTTCTGAATAACATCTTCAACTTCCTTCAAAGTGACTTTTAGGATTGGGGTTTTTGTGTTAGAATGTTTGGTGCTAAAGGATGACTTTTTCTCTTTTGCTTTTTCTGCCTTTCCCCCTTTTTTATTTCACGTATTTATAGCGAAGATTTTACAGTTCTTGCACGCGCTAGCATTTACTTTTTCCTACTATTTGATAGGTAGGCACATGCCTAGGCTCGTAGCCTGGGCGCCTGTTTTCCCTGCTGGATTTGACATAAAATTTCTTGGGAAGGAATGTAAATCTGTACTTTCAGATTTTCTTTCCTGTTTGAACATTTGGATAAGGTTTATCCTTTCTGCCCTTGCATGGTTATTATCGAGAACTTTCCTTTCCCAAAACCGCGTCCTTCCCCTGATTTTTGTTATTTCCCACGTTGTGGTATTTATGTTTTGTGTCTGATGCGACTCTTTGCTTGTTTTTTTCAGAACATTGCACTTCCCAGAACCGATTTTTGTTGAGTCGTAGGCTTTTGGATCCTTGATTCTTTGGGAATAATTTCCAAAGGGCCTTTCGAGTACATGAATGTTGTTAATCCTATGTACAACCGAGATGTGTTCCAATCTTCTTCTTTGTCTTTCATGTTGGCTATTTTTCACATGACTTTCCGTGAGCTAGTTATTCTAAAGTGGCAGGGCGCCTCTTTGACACTTGTACTTGTCTCTTGAATCTTCTTGGTGACTGATTCCTCTTATTATATTTAATTATTCACCTCCTTACTTTGTGCTTCAACTTGGGCTTTTTAAGCCTTTACTTGTTAAAGTTTATGGGATCAGGACTTTTATTCCTTTTTGTGGGGATGTCCGCATCTTTATTGATTTTATAAGCGTCCCTACTACGTTTCTCCTGCTGGAGTTCTTATTTTATCACTATCCGACTGTGTATGTATTTCTGTTGAGTGTTTTCGCCTTCTGTTTTGTTATAAGTAATTTTGAGTGATTTTTTTTGTTGGGTTTAACATTTGGCATTTCCCCGTTGTTCTTCTTCCTCTACCATTGCTCCTTTCTTCCTTTCTTGTCTTTGCTTTTTTAAATCGAGACATTCGTCCGTAGTATGCCTTGCTTTTCCATGGAATTCACAGAATTTATCGTCATTCTTTTCTTCAGTTGCGGCAGCTAGGGATGAATTTGGAGATCTTGCTTTCCTTTGTGTCGGCATTTCTATGAAATGTTTGGGAGGAATGTAGAGGCCATGTTGCTTTTCTATAGTTCTTGGTTTGTTTAAAAATTCTCTTTTGAAACTTTGTCGATGCTTGACTGCAGCCTGCTTCCTCGGCATTTGTACCCACGGTTTACTTCTTTCTCTACTCCCAGCGGTTGTTTCCCCTCGTAGGAAGGATGTGGTTATATTCATTTCTTCATTCTTTGACTTTGGGATTATGTCATGTAGCCGCTTAATCAGTTCCGGATCAGTGATTGGGTGCATGAATCCTGAGATTCTCATAATTTCCAGAGCTCCCTTTATGTCCATGGTTTCATTTTTAAACCTTCTTACAAAGTCTTCCGTTAGTTCTCCTTCCCTTTGCTTGATGTGGTGAAGCTCCACGGGATCCTTGATACACTTCTTTTGTTGGAGGAAATTGGCCAGGAAAGCCTTTTTCAGCTTATCATAACCGTCTATTGATTCTGGAGGGAGGTTGTCAAACCAGACCCTAGCAGATTCGGTTAATGTGGATTTAAACATGTGGCACCAGGTTGGCATGGACCATCGTTCTACTTTTGCGGCTACCTGGAAGATTTTGAGATGATCTTCTGGGTCTCCACTCCCGTCATACGTGTTTACGTTAGTTGGCATACGTGTTTTTGTTGGAATCTCAAAGCAGCGGATACGTGGAGTGAACGGATCAGTCTCCTTACAGACCCAATATATATATTTTTTTTCACTTATTCTTTTTCTACATACAAACCGTCAGGTTTGACACCTGTCAGGATCCTGTAAGTAGAATAACAAGTATGAACAATTTGTAAGAGGAAAGATCATTTTCAATTGGGATATGTTATACAAACCCTTTTTATGGATCAACCGTACAACCTGCGAAGCATATAGTATAACACCACAATGCACACACTACAAGTCTTTGATGCATGCAATGATTAGAAACCCTCCTAGAATGATATAAACTGCCCCTTTTCAATTATCAAAAGATGGTATGGCCATGGGGCTATAGGTTACCTGTTTTGGTGGCATATTTTTGTGGGCAGAAAGAAAATAAAGCAGCAAGTGGTTAGTGCAATAATGAGTTAATGAGTATACTCATTGCTATCCACATTCTAGGTGCCTAAGTGCATGACACATAATCAAATTACAATAAAATAGTATATTTCTAGTATCTCTCAAAGCTTACATAATCAAGCTAACAATAATAACTTAATTATACTAATAAGACTAGCATTATAATGTCCATAGAAATGATGATATGATATCTTTAACAATTCATATAGGACGATGAGGTGTTAAAGAACAAAGAAAGACGGTACAAGTAGGAGTCTTCAATTGATTGGTTTTCAGTTTAGTTAGGTTATATTCGAGTTTCGTCAACCACTATTTTGCTCGAGACCTAACTTGGAAACTGGTCATCCATTTAAAACCAACCGAATACAGTTAAAGCAGTGGGTGTGGTGAAGAACCCCTCCCTCTTCATCACCGCCACATCAGCATAACAAACCTCCAAAACTAACCACACCAAACCTCCCCTCCCTCATAACAACCTCAACCTCTTCATTTGGGGCCCACCATTACACACACACACATTACACACACACACAAAAACCTGTTTTAGAATTAAAAGAAAAAAAGTGGGGTGTGTCAGAAAATTCACCTCGTCGTCAGCACGGCAAACTTGATCACAGCGAGCCATGAAATGGCAAGCCGGTATGGCGGTGAGCCACGGCTAGGTGCCACCTCAGCCGACGGTGAGCCACAACGGATCTACACCCAATGCTCTTATACAGGTGATTTTCACAAGTTTAGTTTTAATTTATTAAACAATAAAATTATTCATATACACCGTTTTAGTTATCATGCATATATGATAACGCTACACGCGTCGTTCGGGGTCAAATGAACTTCCTTTTCTTCGAGCAAGTTTTATAACACCCTAGGCAGTGAACCTAATCGTTGTAGTGTAGTATTAGGGTAAGCCACAGGTATTGATATCGTTCTCTAGGGGAATAGGAATACTAGTAAGAAGTTACTACGCTAAGATTGGGGTTGAGGAAGATTATTTTTTATCTTTTTATGTTTTTTTAGGAATTAGAAAGGTACGAATCTCGGGGTTTGGATTTGGGGGTTGGTATTTCTACCGATTACTCTACTTGTCTAATTATCTAATCTAAGGTGTATGTAGTATATGTATAATTATTGCGTGCTCGTATGATAGTTTAAAGATGTGTTTACTTAGGTTTTATTACTCCTTAATTATCTCCTATTGATGGTTGAATTGTCATTTCCTTATTCTTAATCGCGTTGTGTGTCTAAATTCGTAGGGTATGCGTTTATCCCTAACTCTTTGAAACTACCAAAGGGTCTCGTCTACAAAATCTCTAGGAATTATAAACTCTAACTCTAAGGTACTCTTTGGATGGTTTAGCCTACAACTACTCTAGGTGTTATAGCCTAAGGTTCACAAAGATTAATCAAGCATTAACTACACAACGAATGACCTATCGCATTACTAGATCATTAACAATTAAGATAAGAGACAACCAATCAATATTCAATAATCAAGTTTCATATTCCCTAAGTAAACACACAAGTAAATTAGCCGGACATGGAGAACATGCAAGCATACACATAAATAATTGAAGACATAATTGAATTAATGAAGTAAAGCACTTATCTTGTGGTAAGATAGGGTTTGGAACCCTAAAATAATGTACAAGACAGCCTTGGTTCGGTTTAGGTTTTTACTCCAAAAGACAACACACTAAAACTGAAAAATTCGGATTTTATATATAAGATTACAATCGCGACGGCGTCACCTTATGATTTGTGACGCCGTCGGGTCGTCGTCAATAGGGTTTCGTCTTGGCCACGTTAGTCTTGCGACGGCGTCACCTTAAGCTTGTGACGCCGTTCTCTTCAGTCTCTGACGCCGTCTGGATCAAATCTAGGCCGTCTGAGTTGCGACGGCCTACTCTTTTAAAGCCTGACACCGTCACTTGAAAATAAGCAATTTGGCTACTGTGCCGTCACAAAAATGCTCCGACTGCGTCGCAATTAACACCTGACGCCGTCCCCTTGTATTTCAGCAGCTTGAGTGTCTCGATTCTTGACTTTGGCCATTTTCTTCATATATCCGCGCCTTTTCGTCCAAATAAGTGCCATTCCAGCAATTTGCCTTCAAGAGACATAAAAAGTGAAAAGGAACTATATTAAGTAATAACGGATACAAAAGTGATCAAATAAGGGCTTAAACGACCCCTCAAAAAAGGTACATTTTAAAACCTTATCAACTATCCCTACACTTGGTATTTGCTTGTCCTCAAGCAAATGTGCTTTTAGCCAATTAATTTATAAGTTAGGGATCATGAAGCATTGGTTTGAACAATCCACTACACATATAAGCCCCGCAAAAGTCATAAAAAGCACGGAAATTACATACTAGCACCTCACATGGGGTGTTTGGGTACTCACATCTCTCGGGTGTATATGAAATATAACAAGTTGGAAATGGAAGATAAACACTCATTAACCGGTCCTAGTACATAGATTACCATAGGCTTGAGAATAGATCAAACGTCCATCGCTTTGGCGTAAGCACCTAGGAAAGACTATCAAAGAGGTCTTTAAAGGGTTGTAATGTTAGGCTTACGGTAGGGAAACAAAGGGTTTGGTGGGATAGGCTATTTAGTGGTGGCAAGTCAAAAATCTCTATGTTACAAGCATACGAAGAATGGCGTTGCTAAGCCAAGACTCGACACTCTAAACTCTAGATAACTGAAACAAACAAACATAAATTGAAAGATAAATGTAGGATGGTAGCCCGTTTTTTTTTTTTTTTTTTTTTTTTTGAACACTCTATTTTTTTCTCTTTTTCTATTTTTTTCGATTTTTTTTCCTCATACACTTTTACTCTACCATCCTCTACGGTAACATCAAAATGATAGGGATTTATAGGCACATCCCTACACTTGAGTTTTTATTACTCTAACACTAATTTGACCCGAATTGAAAAGATCAAAACACTTGGAGTACGTTATTACGCAAATAAGGAAATTTAACGTTCCCTTCCATTCATTTCATAAACTTTAACTTTTCCTATGAGTCCCAATCGTCCCAAAACTATGTACAAAGGATATGACTCGACTTAGCAACTCATGCAAGCAACTAGATAATTGAACTAATGGTTTAGGGTGATAACAATAATGCACTAAAAGTGAGTGCATACAAGGTAGGCTAAGGCGATTTGGGTGTACATTTGGGGGTGGGGTGTAAACAATGCTCTTCATTGATATTCCGGAAAAACCGAAACATCACGAGAACCGCGAAAAGGATAGGCTCTGAGGGGTTAACTAGGGGTATCGTGTACTAAAAATGAGTACAACACAAAGGTGTGGGGGAATTACTCAACCGATGTGGAAGAAGTAATTATATTACGGGTATCAAACAAGGGTTATCCTAATGCCTCTTATCATTTAGTTATTCCTAACTACACAAGTGTAGTCTTACTAGCGATCTCGGAATGCATCACAAAACAAGTTCTAGAATCTAATATACTACTGGTTCACACTCTAAGCATTAAAGATGAATGCTTTAATTCCTACTAATCTAAGGGTGATCCTCACATTTTGGGTGGAATTTAGGTGGTAAAGGGTTTTTGTGCTAGTCATATAACTTCCTATTCGTAAGACGCTTTTGTTAAGACTAATGACCCACTCCTATATGTTATGAAAAATTTTTAATTTGGTGCCAAAATTACCCTAACCGACATTTTCTCATGCTTTATTACACAAATATAATTGGACAAAGCAAATAATCAAGGATAAGCATAGTTTCAAAGTTCCCGTTTTATTTTCCCTCCCTACACTTAAACTGAACATTGTCCCCAATGTTCCCCGAAATTATCAAAGTTATGATAATAGAAGGTAATTATAAACGAAAGAAACTAGTACTCCCCTGATTAGCTCGGTAGGATCCGTGTAAAGTGGTGGTTAAATCCTTTTCAAGAAGAATGTATGCGTGAAAAGCTCCTTCCAATCTTATGTATCTTCTTCTTAATAAATTAAACCTGCACACTTGAAGAAAACAAACGAAACCTTCGCGTAAAATCGGCGGTAATAATATATATAAGACTCTATTAAACTAGGATATAATGCTTGTGGAATGGATGTTTACAGAATTTCTGGAAAATTAAGACCTGGAAAATTCCAAAAATTTATAAGTAGTTCAGAAAACGAGAAAAAAGTAATTTGTTGTTTTTACTCCTTCCTGACGCTGTCAGGTTGCGATCCTGGCGCCGTCAGGTTATCCTGACAAAAACTGGTATGCGATTTTCTGGAAAAAATTCTGGAAAATTTACATCTTTAGAATCTGGAAAAATTTCTGCAAAACATCCATTATGACTCGATACAAGCATTTGACTCGAACAAACACATATATATATCTTTTAATTAATTGTTATTCTCATGTTTACGTTTCTTTTGAAAACGTGTGTAATCCTCCCTACACTTATCCTTTATGTAAAATACTTTTATATGCAATTAAGACGAGGTTAAAAACAAAATAAAGCATTTTTACAAATTTAAACATGAGAATAAACAATCAATAAAGGATATATGACACTAACAAGCAAACAATTAAGCATGGGTTGCCTCCCACGAAGCGCTTTTCTTTATTTATGAGTCTTGTAGCTAGACTCGTAGTCGTGCCCTTACGTTTTCCTCCTCTTAGAAGCCCATTCAATTATCTTAACTCTGTTCTCATCACGAATATATTCAGGGCCCAACTCTAGACAAGCAGTATAGCGAATCTTGTCTTCCAAATCAACTTCAAAGGCCGGAATGCTGTCTACATCTAGATCATCAATGCCCTCAAACTTCTTATTTTTGTAGGGCCTTATATACTTAACACATTCGGTCTTATTCGAGAATTTAAATATTCCTTCCTCTTGATCATAAACCATCATAGATTCCTCAATAAATGGTCTCCCAAGTATCACATCTCCTAAAACTCCATCAATAATGCCCTTAACATTTTCTAGGATCATGAAGTCACACCTATATGTAAAATTACCTACGAAGACATGCAATCCTTTAACCCTCCCAACATAGTTACTCACCTTCCTAGGGTAAAAGGGGTCCCTCATAGGTCCTAAATTTTCACTCATGATCCAATTGTAGTAGAGCCTGGACATTATGTTCATGGGTGCTTTATAATCTATATAAGTGTGATCCCTATATAAGTACCCAATCATGCACGGTATTTTGATATTTTTAGGGTCACCACTTTTTATGCATGGTTCGAAAGGCGGTCGCGGGAAGTTAACTACATTATAGTGATAAGCGGTCTCCTTCCCTTTAGGGTATGAATCGAAATACTCCCTAAGTTCCTCCTCCTCCTTACTTCCATCCATAATCTCCAAAACCTTATAATCTCCTTCCACAATTTCATCTTCTGAATCACTTGAGGTTGAATCACTATCTAAGGTACTAGTGGATTCCCCAAGGGCTTTCTCAAGTGCACTTTCAATTATCCTATTTAGTTTCTTAAGTTCTCCAATTTCACTAACAATGCGAGCTCGGAGTTGGTTGGCAAAAGTTGGGTCGAGTGGTGGGTATTTGTTTGATGGGGGATTGTTTTTTGGTAGGTTACCACCTTCCATGATGAAAAGTGATGGGATTACGAACAAATGCCACGAAGAAGGGGGATAGACTACGAGAAAGCTAAAAAATGAGAAAAAAATTTACTTGATAGGAATCAAGCAAAGAAACCTAAACGAGGTGGACTACTAACTAGTTATTCTATTCCCCGGCAACGGCGCCAAAAACTTGATAACGCTACAAGCGTCGTTCGGGGTCAAAGGAACTTCCTTTTCTTCGAGCAAGTTTATAACACCCTAGGCAGTGAACCTAATCGTTGTAGTGTAGTATTAGGGTAAGGCACGGGTATTGATATCGTTCTCTAGGGGAATAGGAATGCTAGTAAGAAGTTACTACGCTAAGATTGGGGTTGAGGAAGATTATTTTTTATCTTCTTATGTTTTTTTAGGAATTAGAAAGGTACGAATCTCGGGGTTTGGATTTGGGGGTTGGTATTTCTACCGATTACTCTACTTGTCTAATTATCTAATTTAAGGTGTATGTAGTCTATGTCTAATTATTGTGTGCTCGTATGATAGTTTAAAGATGTGTTTACTTAGGTTTTATTACTCCTTAGTTATCTCCTATTGATGGTTGAATTGTCACGTCCTTATTCTTAATCGCGTTGTGTATCTAAAGTCGTAGGGTATGCGTTTATCCCTAACTCTTTGAAACTACCAAAGGGTCTCGTCTACAAAATCTCTAGGAATTATAAACTCTAACTCTAAGGTACTCTTTGGATGGTTTAGCCTACAACTACTCTAGGTGTTATAGCCTAAGGTTCACAAAGATTAATCAAGCAATAACTACACAACGAATGACCTATCGCATTACTAGATCATTAACAATTAAGATAAGAGACAACCAATTAATATTCAATAATCAAGTTTCATATTCCCTAAGTAAACACACAAGTAAATTAGCCGGACATGGAGAACATGCATGCATACACACAAATAATTGAAGACATAATTGAATTAATGAAGTAAAGCACTTATCTTGTAGTAAGATAGGGTTTGGAACCCTAAAATAATGTACAAGACAGCCTTGGTTCGGTTTAGGTTTTTACTCCAAAAGACTACACACTAAAACTGAAAAATTTGGATTTTATATATAAGATTACAATCGCGACGGCGTCACCTTATGATTTGTGACGCCTTCGGGTCGCCGTCATTAGGGTTTCGTCTTGGCCACGTTAGTCTTGCAACGGTGTCACCTTAAGCTTGTGACGCCGTCCTCTTCAGTCTCTGACTCCATCTGGATCAAATCTAGGCCGTCTGAGTTGCGACTGCCTACTCTTTTAAAGCCTGACACCGTCACTTGAAAATAAGCAATTTGGCTACTGTACCATCACAAAAGTTCTCCGACGGCGTCGCAATTAACACCTGACGCCGTCCCCTTGTATTTTAGCAGCTTGAGTGTCTCGATTCTTGACTTTGGCCATTTTCTTCATATATTCGCGCCTTTTCGTCCAAATAAGTGCCATTCCAGCAATTTGCCTTCAAGAGACCTAAAAAGTGAAAATGAACGATATTAAGTAATAACGGATACAAAAGTGATCAAATAAGGGCTTAAACGACCCCTCAAAAAGGTACATTTTAAAACCTTATCAATATACTAGATTATTATTCTTATCACCTGATTCTCACCCGAAAATTAGTCACTTAGTTGGATAATCGTGAAATTCAGGTAAGAAAGTTATCCATGATGTGGCTGGTTGAGCTTCTGGCAGTCTAAGTACTGCGCTTTTGGCTGCATGAATTGAAAATTCAGATGCTTGATAAGAAGCTTGTGCTAGTAGGTGATGATGGGAAACCACTAAAACCTTATAAATCAATGCTTCCTCATTCCTCTAATGTGGCTTCTAAAAAGGTCGATGATATGGTTAATGAGTATAGTGATGATGAAGTGTTAGAGGTTTACGATGATATTGCCACTTTTATGGCCTCCACGAGCTCAAATGTTAACGAAGCTTCTAAAAGTGGCAGGTGAGGGGGACATAAAAGCTTGTATAAGCAATGGAATGAAGATCATTATGAAGATCCGTACGATGATGATGACTTTGATGATCCTGGTTTGACTCTGCTCTAATGCAGTTTGTTGATGCTTTTGATATTTGTCTTTGTGGTCAAGTTAAATAGCGTCTGTAATTGGGTCTTATAAGTATGCCATGTCATCTTATGATAGGTTAGGTTTGAAGCATAATTGGTGCGTTTGTTTTCGCCTAATTTTTAAGCTGAGATGTGTGATTTAACCATATTCGATATATACTTAATTGTTTTTTAAAGTAATAAATTTACTAGGGATTAATCCCTACACCCCAAAAAAAACTATGCCTTGTAACGACACTTATATTGAATGACATGATAGATATCCATTTGACAACATTAGTTTACACAATGATTACTTGTTTAGATGAAAACCACTTTGAACATTCATAAAAGTGTTAGTTAAGCTCAGTGTATTTTGAACTCAAGGTGATCTTTTCTCAAGTACTCTAACTTAGATAATGTTTAGCTGTTTAAAACAAACTCAAGACTCATTTCGCGAAAGTCTTTCTTTAATTAAATGGTCTCACAAATCGTTTGTGTCACAAAAATAATCACGCAAAGATCGTCTATGTGAGGATTGAACTTAAGACCTCCACTAGAAAGTAGAGAATCTCAAGCTTTGATTGACCATAAATATACTATGATATAAGGGTTTTGCAAACCATAAGCCTGTAAGTGTAGAATATTATGATTGATTGTAATTGATTGATTGTCCAAGTCTCATACGAGACATACAAATATACAGCAAACCTAGATGGTCATGGGCTTGAGCCCGAATCTTGGTAAAGGGCCTAAATACATAAACATACAATAATAATACTACTAACACTCCCCCGCAGTTTGAGCGGGAGGACGCCGAACACTCAAACTGTCACGAAATTCTTCAAATAGAGCGGAGGGAAGTCCCTTAGTGAAGATATCCGCAAACTGAAAACGAGAAGGGACATGAAGGACTCTAACTTGACCTGCAGCCACCAAATCCCGAACAAAATGAATGTCAATCTCGATGTGTTTGGTCCGTTGATGCTGAACCGGATTCGAGGACATGTAGACGACACTAATGTTATCGCAGTATACAAGTGTTGCAGAAGAAACTGGAGTATGCAGCTCCCGAAGAAGATTTCGCAACCAACAAGTTTCAGCAACCGCATTGGCAACTCCGCGATATTCTGCCTCAGCATTAGAACGAGACAGTGTCGGTTGGCGCTTAGAGGACCATGAGATTAAATTGTTGCCAAGAAATACACAATAGCCAGAGGTTGACCGCCGAGTAGTTGGACACCCAGCCCAATCAGCATCAGAATAAGCAACCAATGAGGTAGTAGAGGATTAATACAATTGTAACCCATAATCCAAAGTACCCTGTATGTAGCGCAAAATCCGTTTGAGAGCGGAGAAATGAGGCTCTCGCGGATCATGCATATGAAGACACACCTGCTGTACTGCATAAGATATATCAGGACGAGTGAAAGTGAGGTACTGAAGTGACCCTGCAAGACTCCGGTATAATGTGGGATCAGATACCAAAATGCCATCATCTCCCAGTTTAGACTCAGTGTCAACCGGAGTCCGACTGGAATTGCAATCAGCCATGTGAGCACGCTCAAGGATCTCTGTAGCATACTTGCGCTGCGACAAAAATATACCAGAAGAGTCACGTGTAACAGATATGCCCAAAAAATAGTTGAGAGTACCCAAGTCTGTCATAGAGAACTCCTGATGTAGAGATGTAATAATACGATGTAGAAGTCCATCAGAAGAAACAGTCAATACAATATCATCAACATATAGTAATAGATAAGCAGTGTCAGTCCCCTGATGATAGATAAACAAAGAGGTGTCACAGCGACTATGTGTAAAGCCAATCCCAAGAACATATGTAGCGAAATGCTGAAACCAAGCTTAACCACTTAAGGGTGGCCTAGTGGTAAAAGGGCTTGTGACTATCACTCTAAAATGTGTGAGGTCTCAAGTTCAATTCCTGCTAGGTGCAAACAACTTTAAGTGGCCACGCCAACCTCCTAAAAAGGGAGGGCTTTACCTGGTTTGAGTCTATGTGGCGGTGGGTTCAAACCCCGTGGATTAGTCGGTCAAAAGGTCAGAAATCACGGTTACCAAAAAAAAAAAAAAAAAAAAAAAAAAACGCTGAAACCAAGCCTGAGTCTGCGTAACAAACAAACATAATCTGGGTGCTTAATATCACGGAAACCACGTGGCTGGTGCATGTAAACAGTCTCAGATAAATCCCCATGTAGAAATGCATTCTTAACATCAAGTTGGTGAACCGGCCAATGTCGAGAAGCAGCCAAACTGAGAACAGTGCGTATAGTGCCAGGTTTAACAACCGGGCTAAAGGTCTCATCAACATCAACACCCTCTATCTGAGTGCTACCATTCGCGACAAGGCGAGCCTTGTAGCGACTGAGAGTACCGTCAGCCAAGTACTTGTGGCGAAATAACCACATACAGCAAACAATATTGGTGGCCGTAGGACGAGGTACAAGAATCCAAGTTTTGTTTTTAATAAGAGCATTAAATTCATCATACATAGCATTTAACCAATTGGGGTCATGAAAAGCAGCGTTATAGGAACGGGGTAAAGGAGAAACGGTAGACACATGACAAGCGTAACGGGGATTGGGACGGGTAGTCCCGACACGAGAGCGTGTAACCATGGGATGAACCGAATGTGTGGTCGGGTTAGGGTCAGTAACATGGGGGTCTTGGGAATTAGAAATGGGGGCCGTTAGGGGTGTAGGAGAGGTGGGTGGGGTGGTGAGGGAGGTACGACAGGGGATGCCACAATGGGGGAAGATGAAGGGTCTAGTATAGGTGAATTGGGGGAAGGAGGTGGGGTTGAGTGTGTAGGATCAGGTGGGGTTGGTTGTGTTGGTGGAGTTAGGGTTAGTTTTATAAGGTTGGAAATGATGTAGGTGAGTCATCTAGGAAGTCGTAGGATGGTTTCACGGTGTGTGTGGTGATGCCAAAAGGAAAAACGGTTTCGTCAAAGGTGACATGGCGAGATATAATGATTTTGTTGGTGTTTAGATCTAAGCAACGATAGCCACGATGATTGGTGACATGACCCAAAAATATGCATGGTGTGGCTCGTGGTCCAAGTTTATGGTTAGTGTTTATATGAGGATAACAAAGACACCCGAAGACACGTAAAAGACGGTAGTTAGGTGAGGTGCCAAACATGCGTGTAAGGGGAATGTCGTTATCAATGGCACAGGAGGGTAGAATATTTAAGAGGTAAACAGCCATGTTGAGGGCTTCAACCCAGTCGTTTGGGGGTAGGTGGGCTTGAAAAAGTAGGGTGCGGATGAGGTTGTTAATGGTGCGAATCATGCGTTCAGATTTACCATTTTGTTGAGAGGTGCTAGGACAGAAGAAGCGAAAGTGGATCCCATTGTCGTTAAATAATTTATGAAAGGCATGGTTATCAAATTCACCACCATGGTCATACTGAAACGACTTTATTTCACGGTTGAATTGAGTTTTGACAAAGTTGCGAAATAATGTAAATTTGGACAAAACATCAGATTTATGAACTAACGGATAAACCCATACAAATTGAGAATAATGATCCGAAAAGAGAACATAATATTTAAAACCAGATAGGCTCGGTATAGGGGAAGTCCACAAATCCGAGTGAATAATATCAAAACAAGTTTGAACTAAAGTAGAAGAACTGACAAATGGAAGTCGCACGTGTTTGCCAAGCTGACAAGCATGACAAAGTACGAGAGATTTCTCTTTATTACAAGAAATCGAATTATTAGAAATAACATGACGCAACACTTCACTTCCTGGATGTCCAAGACGTTGATGCCACGTATATTGACTTGTGAGGTAGGCTTGAGGTATAGGAGATGGCTTGGTGACAGGGTAGAGGTCGTCAGTGCTATCACAGCGGAGCAGCACCTGACGGGTTTGAAAGTCCTTAACAGAAAAACCAAAAGGATCAAATTCAACAGTGCAATAATTTTCACATAAAAACTGACGCACAGAAATCAAGTTTTTGACAATATTAGGAGTGATTAGAACATTATTCAGGTGTAGCGGTCGATAAGGAGTTGGTAAAATGCTATGGCCAGAGTTGGTGACATGAATAGTGTGACCGTCACCAACCGCAACAGATGAATAAATGCTAGAATGAAAAACATCACTAAGATTATTGACCGAGTCATTAAGGTGAGACGACGCACCCGTATCCGTGTTCCAATTATCGGGAGCGGGTTCATGAAGGGTGGTAGTGGCAAAGGCATATGGTAAAACAGTTTCCTGACCCATGATAGCTCCTAACGAACCTCCTGCTTGAGTGGATTGGGCTGCGTGAACTGGGGCAGGTCCAAGAATGCCAGCGGTTTGAACCGGCTGGCCAAAACCAAAATGAACTGCTGGTGAACCTGCTGGATGAACCGGGTGTGTGGACTGTTGCTGTTGAACCAGTGGTTGGACCTGTTGGTGACCCTGCTGCTGAACAGCGTAGATGGACTGGGGTGGAGCTTGACCCGTGGGATAAGTGGACTGGGCAGGTATCGTGTAAACCAGGGTTTGAACTGGCAGTCCTTGAAGTTGGGGGTTCACAAAGGACATGGAGGGTCCATACGAGGCAACTGGGGGTCCAAAGGTTGGTGAACCAGCCATGAGTGCAATTGGAGGGTGCGTAGGGGTAGGGTTTAGCGCACTGTTTGTTCCAGTGCACCCTAGTTTGGCCAAAAGGTGTTGTAAAGTGGTTATATCATTGGATGATAATTGATTTGGAGATGTTGGAGTTTGGGGAGCAACATGGGCATGCAAACCATGCGTCCCATTGTGTAAAAACCTGCAGGATGCCCCAAAACGACAAGAGCCTTTGCTCCAATTAATACATGGCTTGTGAACTTTGTCCATGGAGGTGGATGACCGGCGAGGGTTGGAACCGGTGTTTGCTAGTAGGACCATGGGTGAAGAGGAGGTTGAATCGGACAAAGTGTCGGTGGTATGAGCCTTCAACCGCATCTCTTTCGTGGTGAGCGTGGAGCGAACGGTTTTGAGATCGGGAAAAGGATCCCTATGGGCAATAATGGTCGCCACGTTATCAAACCTTGCGGGTAACCCTTCCAAGGCAAAGGTCACAACGTCGTCATAATCTAAACTCGAACCAAGACTATTCAAGATTGTTGCAATGGATTCAATCTTGCGAAAATAGGCATCAATGCCCATATCACCAAGTTTTAATGAACGTAGCTCCGCTTTCAAGGCTATGGAGCGAGTCCTTTTGTTGTCGGAAAAAATGGCGGCTAGGGTTTCCCATGCTTCATGAGCAGTTTTAGGGTTTGCAACAACTAACCGTTGTTGAAGGGTTTTGGAGATAGTCACAAAGATCCAAGAAAGTAGGATGGAATCTATTTTTAACCATTCCGCATCGGGTGTCGATGAGGTGCTTGCAGCATCTTGACCACTCTTGATTTCAAGGTGATCCATAAGAAGGTTCCCGCGACAAAAATGGGTAAAAAAGTATACCCATGATGAGTAGTTCATCTCATCTACGTCGAGTTTTACCGGGATTATGTTGTTTAAGTTGGTGATTGCCATGAGTTTATCGGAGAGGAGGATGGTGGGTTGAGGGAGAGGCTCGATGACAGTCATGGTGAGGATAGTGGTGGGATAGATAGAAGTGATTCAAGGATGGAGATGGAGAGGAAGCAGGCGACAGTGGAGATGAGAGGGAGAAGGGGATGAGGCAGCGGATTGTTTTGTTAAGGTAAGGATTCTATTGATACCATGTAGAATATTATGATTGATTGTAATTGATTGATTGTCCAAGTCTCATACGAGACATACAAATATACAACAAACCCTAGATGGTCATGGGTTTGAGCCCGAATCTTGGTAAAGGGCCTAAATACATAAACATACAATAATAATACTACTAACAGTAAGTTTATTAGTGAATGTATACATGAAATGTGATCTTAAATATAGAAGTTTGTATGTTCATTAATGTTTGTTGTTGTAATTGTTGTAGGCTTAACAACAACCTATAGAACTATGTTTAGTAAAACTCATGATCTAATGATGGATAATCTTACTAAAATTAAATAACAAATTTAAAGCATCTGTAATTTAGTTTTCCGTTTTAAAGTTTTACTGATAAACATTGGACATAAAGTGTAATGCAAACTTGCAAAGTAAGGAATTAAAGAAACTACAAAGTGGGGAATGGGTTATATCAGAAAGCAGAAAAAGGAAGATGGTATTTGTATGACTTGAGTGGGTAGGGAGAAGTAGGAAGCAGTTGAAAAGTATTCTCACACCTTTGCAATTTCTCCATTTTGTAATAAAACAAAAATAAAGTAGAAAATTAAATTATGAATATATTAGATTAAAATGTTAAAGAGGTTAAGATGTGATTCTATTTTTTTTAACTTAAACTACAATAAATTATCTGCATGATTGGCCCTAAAAAATTCTTCCAAAACAAGATTTACAATATTAGAACATATTCATTAATTAACTTATTATGATGATTAAAGGGATTAGAATAATATATAATATAATATTCTTGAAAGTGTAGGAAAAAATTATATAAATGTCATCACTCCCATACCCGGACACCACCTCTCTATGTACATGCCATTACTACCCAACATCATCAAACTCATCATAAACTTTGCATCTCCATTTAATTCTTGCATTATTTTTAGTACAAGATAACTTTTGGGTATCCAAAAAGTATCAAAACCTTATCTCAAATTGTTAAATGAAGTCACAAAACAGCAACAATATGTCTCTATTTGAGGTGCATGGCTCAAGCTCATCACAATCTGAAGAAGTTGTGATCAAGGTCTCTCTTTCATTTACTATTATACTTCCTTTTTTTGTTAAGTTTTGTTTAATTTGATCATTTGTTACTAACTTACTAAGTTATGAATACTTTTTTAGCATGATTATGTGGATCTGTTAGTTTTGAGCTAAAAATATAAAGGTTTCTATAGTGTTATCTTTTAGCTAGCAGGGCTTAAATCAGTTGATTAATCTTATAAAGTTGACAAATAGTTGTTAATCTCTCCCCAATTATTGGATGTGAGTTAGTTGGTTATTAAAGCTTATAATACTGTGTGATATAAAATCCTTGTCTTTGTTTGCTCATGTTTTGTTAAATTTTGTTATGAATTTTTTGGTAAGAAACAATGTCTTTATTCTTTAATTGTGTTAAGATGAAGATGCCACCTCACATATGTATATAATTCATTCATAATCTGCAAAAACAATGCTGTTTTACAAGCCAAAATGAGTGTTTCCTTTTTATCAATCTTGTATGATCATTCAATGATATGTTATCTTTATCGTCCCAGTTAATAAACTTCCATCTGTTTTTAGGTTCAAGAAGAGGTTTCCAAGGAAAATATAGAAGCTCAAAACAGCAAGCAATGGCGAAAACCAAATCTTTTCTTGGAGATACCATCAAGATCAATACTACCCTCTTCCTCGCAGGAGTTTGTTCAAATAAAAATGCCTGCAACACCAACTCCTACACCCAAGAAAGTAAATTTCAACTTGACGCCAACCTCTGTAGAGGCTCGATCACTTGCATCGCTAGCTACTTACACCCCACGAACCAAATCGATGAAAAAAAGTTGTTTAACCAAGCTAAGTTTCAAGAACCGGAATACTGTGTCTGATACAGAAAAGGCTGTGGTCAATACGACTCCAAGAACACCATCTTCTGTGCCTCAAGAGAAGCCTTCGTTCGTGAGATCATGGTCGTTTAAAATATTTACCCCTCGTGGGAAGAGAACTGCATCTCTACCAGTTACCAGGGCCGTCTCATGAATCGGCAAAATTTTTTAAGGCCCTTTACGAAAGTATATAATGAGGCCTTTCGTTAAGAAATATTATATATAAAGTGTCAACGTTTATAAGATATAATACAATTAGTTATCTAAACATTATAACATATTACTCATTTAAGATATTTTCACATCCAAATACTTTTTTCTTTGTGAAAAATATGTTTACACATGCATATAAATTATTAACGGGACAAATTTTGGGGCCCTAAAAATTCTGGGGCCCTGAGCGGTCGCTCACCTTGCAAACCCTAAAAGACGGCCATGCCAGTTACCCCTGTTGGTCATTCGGATCATGAAGCATCAGGAAGCTCAAGGGGTTCGCTCAACTTGGAGGTATGTCTATTTTCATCTCCTTTACTTCGATGTTTTCGGATCCTTTTCATCATTTTACTTTCGAGCGTGTGAGAAGCATGGGTAACAAATTTGACCATTTAGTTATTTGGGTCAGTTTGGGTTGTGTTTTATCTCAAATCGGTCAAATAGAAAATTGGCTAAAGGCTTCAAGTCAGATGGGTCAAAAAGGTTGAAACTCGAAGTCAGCTGAAATCTATTGCTAATGGATATAAAAATTATACTATTTGAAGATTTATACTATTATTGTAATACTAGTCTTTTTTAATAGTTCAAAACCATTATGATAAAGAACAAAATTTTCTGCGGGTTAAGTGGTCAACCCGGGCCAACTCATTACCCATACTAAAAAATGACCCGTTTTGACCTATTACCCAACCTGCCCATCTGTCTATCTCTAATGAGAGTGAGTGAAAATTTGATCATGGGACATTCAGAATGGCGAGTTAAGTACGTAGTATTTTCTGTGATTTTGTAGGCTAAAGTCCAGAAATATATGTCTCGATCACGTTCAGTCCCCGACCTCAACAAAAATCCCAGTATCAAGAGAACGGATTCATTTTTCCGTGTGATTCCATTGACTCCAAGAGTAAAGGAGGCTGATCCCACCACACCAACCCCAACTCAGACTGCTAGTATTGGTGAGTTCAAAATCTTATAATCCTAACGAACCTTACATTACCATACATAAAAATGCTTAAAAAGATCCATCTTCTGATGGGACTATTAGCATATCCTTGATAGAAGATTTAATCTTTTTGTATAGATGAAGACGAAGATGATGGTGGTGAAGATATACCTGAAGAAGAGGCAGTTTGTAGGATATGTTTTGTTGAATTATGTGAAGGTGGTGAAACCTTAAAGATGCAATGCAGCTGCAAAGATGAACTTGCTTTGGCCCATCAAGAATGTGCGATAAAATGGTTTACCATAAAAGGTGACAATAAGTGCGATGTTTGCCATCAAGACGTCCGAAACCTATCTGTTACACTTTTAAGAGTCCAGAGTAGTGCCAGAAACCGAAATCCTGCTGCATTTAGAGCCAGTGACTTGGAACTTAATGGATACGGTAAGTTAACAAGCTTCTTTTTTTAGTTAAAATTTGGTTTTTGATCAGCATCTAATGTCAGTATTAATCTGATATCGGTTCAGTGATCTCTATAGGGTGTGGAAAGAAGTCCCGATTTTGGTGATTGTTAGCATGCTTGCTTACTTCTGTTTCCTTGAGCAGCTTCTGGTAATAGTCAATAATTAGTCATTACTATACTAGTGGTAACATAACTCATTATTTAGGCGTAAAGTAACTTACCTTTTTCAGCGAAAATTTTATATTTGATCACTTTATATGCTTATTTTTTATAAATTAAAGAAAAATATTTGTCAAACATCGACCATATTATTATTACATCTTTAATAAAAACAGAAACACCTAAAAACTATTTTGTACTGCCCATTTTATTGAAGTTGATTATCCGATAACACGTCTGACCATCTAATAAACTTGTTGTATGAAGGTTGGGAACTTGGGTACAGGTGCAATCGCCTTATCTCTTCCGTTTTCATGTGTTTTGGGTCTTCTCTCATCCATGACCGCTTCTACAATGGGTACGCTATCTATTTCACCAAATCTTAACATGAAAAGTCACATCTATATTGTCTTTACTGTTGAAGTATGCCCTCTTAATATTACGTTTTCTTGTGTGCAGTGAAGAAACAGTTCATATGGTTATATGCATCGGTTCAGTTTTCATTTGTGGTACTCTTCGCACACATTTTCTACAATGTGGTAAGAAACATAATTTTTTACATTTACATTTTTAATTAAATATAATCCACTAACGCATTTGATTTGGATGCGATATATGCAGATTAATATTCATCCTGTTTTATCTATCCTGCTTGCAACTTTTGCGGGGTGTGGGGTCGTTATGTGTGGGAGCTCGGTTCTTGTGGAGGCTTTAAGATTAAGAAGACGATGGCTAATTGCTAGATCATCAAATCAGCAATTTGATGCTCAGTCTGTTTTGCATCATCCGCCACCATCATCCTCCTCCCAAGCTGATACTTCACACCAGATTGAAATCGGAAACATATTAGTGTGACTAGTGGTATTTAAGTTATATGGTATTTAGTTAATGTCATTAGTGTAGTCTTGTGATAGACAGAGTATTGCAGTGTCACAAGTTTTAGTCTGTATATTAAAACAAAATATATAGAGTAAATTACACCGTTCGTTCTTGTGGTTTGCGTTGACCGCAGGGTTTCGTCCTTTGACCAAAAAAGTTGCACCGTTCGTCCTTAAGTGTGAAACGTTATGCACCGTTCGTCCTTTGACCTAAAAACGTTAAGTTTGACCGTTAAAAACCCATCATGTGACTTGCACATGAGGGTAAATTCGTCATTTCAACACCATAAGGACGAACGGTGTAGTTTATGTGGATAAGACCACACACAAACACACATACAAACACAACCATTCATCATCCTCACCACTTTTCTCTCTCTCAACCAAAGAAAAAACTACCACAAACCCTAGCCTCACACAAAAATGTGCGCCACCATCTATTTTACTCACCCTCGTTTTGCAGATCAGTTCATATGAACACAAACCAACTCATATCTAAAAAACTTTTTGAATCTCCTGAATACAAACCCCGAATTAATCTATAAGCCTCAATCGATTTGTTTCAACCACATCAACACACAAAGCGAACACACCCTGTTGATTTGTTTCAACCACATCAAGACTTTACGACTAAGACGTTACGACTAAGACTTTACGACTAAGTCTTTACAAACAAGGGTTTTACGAACAAGCATTTTTTACGACCAAGGACTTTACAACTAAGACAGAAAAAGGAGATGAAGATGAAGACTAAGACCAGACCAAAACCAAATACCAGACTCACAAGTAACTTCAGTTTTATTACATCACTAGTCATAAATCCTTAACAAAAATTCAAGGCGCGAATGTTGTAAATGAAGTTACCCCAACCACATAACCAAACACAACCAACTCCGAAACAATCAATATCCCATCCTCCTCATCTAATGTCCGACACAATCAACTCCTCATCACTCGTACTAAATGAAAAATAAAATTTTCTCATAATTTTTTTTCGTGTTAATTACTGAAACATCAAGACCATCGAGGGTCTAACACACGTAAATCATTCATCACTGATTCTTTTTAAGACTATCCTTCATCTAATGTCTGAATATAAAAGATAAAGCAATTAACAAGGCTGTTAATCCTTTTTCTTGAGTCGTTCAAACTGAAACACATAACAACTTACACCTACCCGAGACCCACTAATGGATCTTGAAGCCCTTGTGACGTGTTCTTGATCCGGATTAAACAGCAAATGAAGAAAATAGGTAATGGAATGGTTATGTTTGTATTTGTGGTGTTCGGTTATGTTAGATGAAACAGTTTTAATAAGTGATGAGATTTAGATCGGGTTATGATGAAGGAGATTTGATGATTGAGTTGAGTTCATTTGTGAGATTTGGAGAGCATATTAGGTGAGGTGAGAGTTCTGACCACAAACTATATAAGGTGGAGATGAAATGACATTTTTACCCTCATGTGCAAGTCACATGAGGAGAGTTTAACGGTCAAACTTAACGTCGTTTGGTGAAGGGACGAACGGTGCATAACGTTTCACACTTAAGGACGAACGGTTCAACTTTTTTGGTCAAAGGACGAAACCCTGCGGTCAACGCAAACCACAAGGACGAACGGTGTAATTTACTCAAATATATATATAAAAAAATGATTTCTTTTGAGTTTTGATCATGAACTAGTTTCCGGTTCTTTTTTTAGTTGTTTGCTCTGCTTCTGTATAAATAGTTGTATATTATGTTTGTAAGGTACACATTATGGTAATCGATGCTCATGAAATCTAATGCAACTATCAAAGACTGTATGTGTCAAAAAGTGAAAAAGTCGATAACATATGTATGTGCGTAGTCGCGTAGCGTAAATCAAACTGTGTGTAGACAATATGTCGAAACTAACAATGCTAGTGACAAAGGCCAAGAATCTCCGGAACAACACTATGAAAACAAAATCTAGTGATGTTTGGGTTGAAGGGTCGAAACTTATATATTTGGGCTTGTGTTCTAACTTCTAAACCCAAAAAACACATTTAAATCTTATGTCAAGTCGACGCTTATGGACACAAAATGAGCTTGAACTATTTCTTTGGAGGGGGCCGAAGGATCAATGATTAATTAATAATAATTTTTTTTCACTAATTTCATAAACAAAATACACTAATTATTTACTCTCTCCGTCCCATAATAATTGTCCATTTTGACTTTTTTTAGTCTTTTTTGTTCAACTTTGACCACTAATATTTTTATTTGCGTTATATCTTTTATATAATAAAACAAAACCCATATTGGGAATTTTTCATTTCAAAAAAATCAATTCATACTTTATTTAGTAATATTTTTAAATAATTCAACTTTTTCAAAAAAAGTTTTATAAAAATTAATTCAAATTATTTCATTTTTTATCTAAAAAGTATGAAAAAACGTTTTTGAATTGATGTGAAAAAAAAACCGAAAATACACATGTGCCTCATTGATATTTATCATAATTAATACCCAAAAGTGTAACTTTTTATAAAAAAAAAAGGGAGTCGCCCTCATTCATTCCCAATTACCGTCAAGGGTGTGTTTGGTACAAAGAAATGGGGGCAAAGAAATGGAAATTGGCTGATTTCCCATGTTTGGTAGTGCAGGGAATTTGGGAAGCGGAGAATTCTGAATTCTCTGGAAACCATCCCTTTGTATTTTTTTTGTAACTTTATTTCCACTCCATTTGATGGAGAATTCAGAGAATTGGTCCATGGCATTTTTTTTTTCCAACTATAATTTTGTTAAATAATGTGTTTTGTTTTAAATACATTATTAAAAAATATTTTTTTTTAAATATTTTTTTAAAAAAATGGTTTTTTAAAAAAAATAAGTTTTTTTTAAATAAATAAATTTTCAAAAAATATTTTTTTTAAAAAAAAACAAGTCTTTTTTTTTTAATACATTTTTAAAAAATAATTTAAAAAAAAAGTTAAAAAATAATTTAAAAAAAAATATATATATTTTTTTAAATAAGTTTTTTTTAAATAAATACATTTTTAAAAAATAATTTTTTTTTTAAAAAGTACAAAAAATTTTAAAAAATAAATTTTAAAAAAAAGATATATTTTTTTAAATAATTTAAATAGAATTTCTCACTACCAAACGCACCCACAGGTGCTATAATCACAAATACACAATCAACATCAATCTCAGAAACCCTAACTCTTTCCTAAAACAATTAAATCACCTTATCCTAAAATCCTAGCTATTCCACCTGAAATCCTAACACCACACTATTTATCATAATTGAAAATACACATGGGCCCAAATCAACGCCAAGAAAATAACTATGATCTATTAAGGTACTTGCGACTGCTGTATCGTGACATGGTAATAGCCATACTCTGTTTGCATAACACATGATGATGAAGATGGTTTCAATCTCGATTCTAATTAAGGTATCGGTTTTTTTTTCATATTGAAGATGTGTTAAGTGTTGATTTTGATATTTTAGTATCTTAACTGTTGTTCAAATATATAATCGAGTTATTAGATTTAAAACGAAGGAATCAGTGGGATTAGGTTTCTATTTTTTGGGTTCTTTGTTGCATAAAGCTGGGATATTAGTAAAAATTGATGGTAAATTATGTTTGAGTGTAACATTTACTTTTATCTTTTGATGATCAAAACATTGTTTTTTGCTGGAGTTTGTCATGTTAATTAGCTCTTGAGGGTTTTAATTTCTTGGATCTCAATATTTGGTTTGAATGTTGAATGAATGTCACAACATGAGATTTGAAAGCACAAGTGTTTTATTATATTCCAGTTTTTAGTTAACTGTATAAAAGGATTTGTTTGATATGAGTTCAATAGGTTAGTTTTAGTCGACAAAAAAAAGATAGTTGGTTTTAGTGCTTATTTTGTGAATGAAAGTTTGTGCTTTTTTATGATATTTACAGATGTGGCCTGGTCTTATGAAGAAGGCAAAAGAGGGTGGTTTGGATGTGATTCAGACTTATGTTTTCTGGAATGGGCATGAACCCCAACCTGGTAACGTAAGTGTAGCTTTTTGTATTACCGATATAAGAATATACTGATGTTTAGTTTCTATATTTCAAATATATCAATATATGGCTAAATGGACAAGTAAAGAACATGCTTAGCTATCAATAGATTAGTCACCAGGCTGCTGAATCTTTGGAAGTTTTTAGTTTTGCCCATATAGATTTAAGTAATTTTAGTATTTACTTGATTTGTAACCAACCCAACCCATATCTGTTTTAGCATTAAAGATATAAGATAGTTGTTTGGTTTTGGTTCAGGTACAGTAGATAAGTTACACTATATACACAACTCCATATCTGTTTAGTTTCTCGCAAATTGTTATATTGCCAATATAAAGAGTGAGATATTAAGCGCAAGGGGCAGAATAGTCACTTTTTTACGCATATACTAAATTGGGTGCAAACGTGCAAGTATAAGATTATGAAGTGCATAGATACGTTTGTTCAGTTTTCCTTTCAATCTTGGTATACTGCATTTACGCTAAAAGTATATGATAATAATAACGTTATAACGTAGAAGCCTTATGCTACTAACATACGTGATAAAAAATAGAATAGACCATATGTACTATCATTTTCTTAACATTCTCTATAGTGGGACATATTATGCATAAGTCGAACAAAGATATATCCGGTAAAACCACCCATGTTAACCCGTTTCAAAAATACCATTTTGCCCCATAACTGATGTACCATATGACGCGATAACTCGCCCATTTTTCATCTCTATCTTTTAGTTGACCTGTTACCCAACCAGCCGTGTTGCCACCTCTAATGGATTTGTGGTGTTTTCCAGATGCATTGAAGGAGACTTTATGATTTTCTTGCAGAAATATTTTTGCGGCAATTCTGTGATGCCCACACCTGTTGAGGCAGCATCAAGCCTTTTGGTAGAGGAGGCAGGGTAAGCGTTTACTCCCATGTTTATACTTATTGTTTGACTAACATCTACAGGTTTTGACTTATGTTTATTGTTTTTGCAGAAGCATACCAACATTTTCTACTTGGCTATTTCAATATTAATTCTGATGCTGCTCCCTATCTTCTATGCCATAGTATATTTGTACCAAAGGTGCCACATACATCAGTTGAGTCTCATTTTCTACTTCTTATAAAACTTCTTATTGAAGTATATAACAATTGGTTCTGATGTTGCAGGGAAATTAGAAAGGGCACACAGGTACTGAGACGCATATCAAAACCGAGTCTAAAGAAAAAGCCATCATAGTTGGTAAGTTTTGTGTTTTCCCCACATTGAGTAGCAGAAGTGAAAATCTACAAGACATAACCGAGCTATGAGACTTGAAATTTGTATGCACCATAGTAGAATCACAGTACTTCAAAAACGAAACAATCTTACTAAGTCGATTATTTGAATCGGAGTAACGGTTAGCGCTAACTAACACTGCTGAGAAATTTTTATGACTCGAGGCTCAAGTTAATTCTGGGAGTTTTTTGGGACATATTATGCATGAGTCGAACAAAGATATATCCGGTAAAACCACCCATGTTAACCCGTTTCAAAAATACCATTTTGCCCCATAACTGATGTACCATATGACGCGATAACTTGCCCATTTTTCATCTCTATCCCTGCCGCTACTGATATCCTAAATAAGCTACATGTTATGACCTCCCATTCTTAGAGCCCATTACTTTTGACTTGGAGATTTGTAGATATGATGATGACTTGAAAAAGAAAACATGATATTGAGTTTTTACTAATGGCAAAAGAGGTATTTTGAGGTTAATGATTCATTTAGATAGAATTTGTTTCTAATGTTTACAATTCTTCACATCACACGTATTTGATAAATATAAATAGATTAGATTTTGAACCCATTGATACTAATTTCGAGGTATTATGTATTAAAGTAGATTTGTAGATATGATGATAAATTTCTTTCTAATTGCCCACTCGAACTCTTGGGATGATTAAAGGACCAGAAATGTAACTATTTATTTAAAATCTAACGTGGGTCTTCAACGACGAGGGAACTAGCATGGACTATATTATGTAAGAAAACCAACTTGGAGGTGTGCTTATACTCATAATGAATATCCCTTTCGGTTTTGTTTTTGATATATTAAGTTTGTAAGTTTTATTCTATTAAGATATCTTATCGTGTTTATGCAACAGAATAAGCACTTGCAGTAATTAATATGTTTGACATATCTTTTTCATAATAAGGACATGCTTCTGAAATTACAAAATGGCAGGATTATGGCTTGCCCATATAGAGACAATGGTTCCTTTTACATGCTTCACACGACTCTTTCTTAAAGGATCCAGTGAGTTCTTCAAAACTGTTGTTAGTTAGAAATAAAAAATTGCCTTGCTATAGGGACTGTTTGGGAATAAGCATTCGGAACGAAATATTTTAATCATTGACCTCTTGTCAATTGTGAATAAGAACTTTGGAAATAATGGTAAAATTGTTGGATGACAGAAAATATAAGAGATGAATGTGTTATTTTGTATGTGTTGATACATGATAATGTGATTTATGTGCAAGGAAATACTAATACTTTTTGGCTTAGTTGATCTGCTATAGTAGTACAATTTTAGGAAACTTCATCTCGCATAAAATGGATCTTATTGAGATGATTTTTAGCTCAATTGATCTTTTTTTTTTGTTATAAATGCATGATGGTTATGACTAATGAACAATCTATGGGATCATACAAAATGTCTTTTTAGTTTTTACCCATTTGGATGGGTGACTTAGCAAAGTGTTTTTCAATGTTATCTTGGCCTTCACATAACCCATAACGTGATGGCAGCTCTAGAGAAGACACAAAGTAGCCTCATCGAGAGGGATAAGAGGCTGAAACTTTCAAGTAAGTTTTAACATTTTTTGATAGTATATTATAGAACTTGAAGAAAGTCTAATAATTATTACTCAGAAAACATCGATCTCCATTTACTAGACCCGAAAGAGCAGCAAATGCAAAGTAGGTTGCTGCTCTGGGAGCTCTTCGAAGCCGCCACTAAAATATCTTATTTAAGTTATAGAAGTCAATAGATCGGATCTAAGCTTCTTTCTACAACGACATCAACTTTGGCACAGTGGCAACTATATCCTCATGCCATTTCATCATTTTTTATGGATTAGCATTTGCACTTTTCCTCATGCAGTGACTATTCTTATTCATATATCTACATGTTCCTCTTTATGTACAAAGTTTAGCTATCGCATGTTGTGGTGTATCAATAATTTAGATAGATTCATTCTTTAATTTTATGTTGAAATGTTAATGGTTGTGTTAGCATGTTACTATTGTAAGTTCAGCTATTTTAATATTTTATAAAAAAAATTAAGACAATAAAGAACACTAATATAAACTTATATTTTTTAAATATTTTTGTTACAATAGGAAGTGTATTTAATAAAAAAACAAAAAGTTATTTATTATTTTTTATTGCGATAGTCCAAACTAAAAGATTTGAGTTGTCCTTTTGCATTAGAAAGTAATGGAGTTTAGTCGTTGTTAGTTGTTTTTTTAAGTTTTGATTATGAAAATATATATATGAACTTTTATAACGTACATCAAATATATTATAAGCCAAAGTTAAGAATCATAATTAAAACAAAAAACAAAAATTAAGTTATTTGTTTTTTAATAAACAAAAATACTTTATGGAAAAGTTTAGAAAAAACCCGCGCGTGCGCGGGCATTAAAACTAGTAATACTTGATGAAAGTTATACCAAATGAAAATACATTTAAAACCCAGTCTATTCATATATTTTTCATCAAGTATTATATTACACAAATAAAATTATTTATGGTCAAATTTTAACAAAAAAGACTTAAAAAAGCCAAAATGAACAATTATTATGGGACGGATGTAGTATTTTTTTTTACGAGGGGCCAGGGCCCACCCTTGCTTTTGATATCATTGTTTATGCTTATTGAGTGTTTACTTTACGGACTTATCGGTCTCTTCATTTTAGAAAAAGCCGATGATAATGTGAGTTTCTAAGGTTAATGAGATTAATTATCAACTTTCGGTACGTATTCGTAAGTTGAAATTGATTAACTTTACTAGAAACTCACATAAATGAAGTAGATTCAGAAATTGATCACGCGCTAGACCTGCTGATTTGCTCGACTGAAGTAACATATTGCTCGACTTGTGTAACTTTTGTGCGACTTGTATTTTATCTTATTATATATAAAAATTATAAAAAGGGGAACCCATCGTGCATTTTATCATGATTGGTTTCTCGATTTGCGTACTTCTGCTCGAATTTTTAACGGGCGAAGCCGTCTACCATGACAAAATTTAGAATCCAGTTTTATTTTTTAATTTTTTTTGGATCAAAGGGGTGAAAAGTAACTAGACCATTTTGAGAATTTTCTTACCTTCTAAGAGCAATCCCATTCATAACGGGGTAACGCCCGTTAATGGGCAAATAACGCCGTTATCGGCGTTACCCCCTTGGAAGTTATGTTGTTTCACGCCGTTGGTCCCTCCCCGTTAAACCCTTAACGCCCGTTATTGGGTTTTTTTTTTTTTTTTTTTTTTTTTTTTTTTTTTTTTTTTTTTTTTTTTTTTTTATGCCCCTAAATGAGGGGTTTTTTTGTAAATTGTTGGGAATGTTATTGATGTTATTGGGATGTTATGGATGGGAGTGTTTTTTGGGGATGTTAATGTTAAATGTTAAAGCTGATGTGGCGCTGACGTGGACGGTGTTATTGGTGTTATGGTGTTATGGATGGGAGTGCTCTAAATATCTTATACTCCTTCCGTCCCAAAATATATATCCATTTTGACTTTTTGAAGTCTTTTTTCTCAAGACTTTAAATATTTTTGTTTGTGTTATATAATATTTGATGAAAATTATACAAACCAAAATACATTTAAAACTCAAGCTATTTATATATTTTTAATCAAATATTATATAATACAAATAAAAATATTTAAAATCAAATTTGGAGAAAAAAGACTTCAAAAATTCAAAATGAACTTATATTTCGGGATGACTGGAGTCTTTGCTTGTCAACACGAATAAAACACCAATGAGCAATGTTTTGAAACCCGATTCGACCTGGCATGTTCAACCGGTTGAACCGGTTCCGGTCGAAAAAATGAGTATTAAATTGGGTTTCTTATTTTCCAAACTCAGTTAGACCTGCCAAGTTTAAGCGACCCGGTTGTCGATATCAGACTATGTATTTTTTTTTCATGTTTGTTTTACAAATAAAGCAAGTTTACTAAATATATTTGTGACGTAATTTTTTTTACATGTTATATTTGTTAGTAAATGATTTTTAGGCTCATTATATGAAATAGTCATGATTCATAAATACATACTCTTTTTTTATCATTTGAAATAATTTTCTTTTTTATTAAGACCGAGTTGACCCGATGATCGAACCGATTGAACTGATAATCTGGTGACTCAACCAGATCGATTGGAGAGATGGTTTTAAAAATATTGCCGATGAGATTAAACATGTACTATTTAGGGACAAATTAGTAAATTCCTGTCATAAGAAACACAAACCCTAAATATGACCCAAAACCCGCCCCGAACTCCAAACAAGGGTCGTCTACACCCCTCCTTAGAGCATTAGGTATCCTCGTGCCGTCCCGCTGGTGCCGTGAGAAAAAGTGGTGCCACATCAGCATTTTTTTTCATAACACCAGAATTCACCACAACACCAAAAACTCTCTCCCTCCTATAACACCAATTTCTAGTGTCGTCGTGCATCCTTAAACCAACATTTATTTATTTATTTATTTAAATAAACCAACACATTTAACTAAAACGAGCGGGTTAACCCGCACGTTGCCGCGGGAGTGCGTTGCCCTCTCTTATTTTATTTACGGGACTAAATTTTCAAAAGATTTTTTTTTTTTTTTTTTTTTTAAGGACTAAATTTGCAAAAGATTGATAACGGGGGACTAACGATGCGATTTACAGCTAACCTGAGGGACCATTTTCGTAAATTCCTTATGAACAGTACATGCACTATTCCCCACTGTAGCAGCACTGTTTTGCACTATAGCAACACTATTTTCCTTTTTAGTCCCTGAAAGTGGCGGTTTGTTGCAAAGTTAGTCCTTAGGGACTAACACTGAAAATAAAAGGTAACTTCAGGGGCTGTTTTTGCTTAATATTTGCACAGAAATAGCCCCTGAAGTTATTGTTCCGTTGCAAGTTTAATCCACGACTGTTAGGTAACGGACGTTAAGGACTAACTTTGCAATTGATTAATAACCTAAGGGTCTAAAATGAAAATTGCCTACATACTATAGCTACAGTGCACCGCAATGGGTTTTAGTATATATATATATATATAATTATAAGTTTTATTAATAAAAAAAATACATTAAAAAAATTACATTAACTAAAAAAAACATAATCGGCACCCCATGATCCTTTGGAATTCACATACCAACTCATAATAAAAAACCACGCTAGGCCCATCCACCCATATTACAATTAACAGGCCATTATAAATCTCATTTTAACCTTTCTTCTTTCTCCAAGATCTGCAACAACATAAAACGCAAAAACATAAACACGTCACAGAAAACAAACACGTCACACAAACACAACAAAGAGAAAGAAAAAGAAAAAAAAGGGAAAACGCAGGGTACCAAGGCTCTTAAAACAAACTGAACAACATAACACTTTGACCTTTAAACACACAAAACACAGACAACAACACAAAGACAGAAAAGATGAAGATAGAAGAAGTTCAATCGACAACTAAAAAACAAAGGATCGCTACTCACACTCATATAAAAGGCCTTGGTCTTGAGGTCTTTTCTTTTTTCCTTCACACTTTTATAAAAATATTTTTTATTAATTAATTAGGGTTTAGGGTTTATCATTCTATATTGCAAATGTATGCTACTTTTGTATTTCCTTGCAATTTTATGTTTTTAAGTATATAGGGTTTATAATATATATATATATTTTTTCTGGTTTTAAGTATGTGCTTATAAGCTGCTTAAAAGTAAGCATTTCATGATTATAGTGTTTGGATTTGCTTATTTTGTATAAAAGTACACAAGAATTCTTATAAATATGAAAGTAGTTAAATAGTTTTAGCTTTATCTCAATAATAAGTATTTTGAATTAAGCACATGCTTATAAAACAATTGCTTATTTTTACCTCAAAATAAGCATATAAGTAGAGTTAGCATACTTGTTAGACCTGTATAAGTCTAGTTAAAACCACCTACAAAGAAGCGACTTGCAACAGTAGAACTGAATCGGACCTGACTTGTATGTCATTGACCATGTTGGAATGAGTCGAGTTGACTTGTCACTCGTTCAAGTCAGAAAAATGATGAAGGGGGAATGGATTTGGTTAAAATGTATATAGGAACAATAAACTACAAAAATGGACTAGAAGCATATATGAATATTCAACTATATGAGATGTAGACCTGAGCTTGTATTTAGTGTGCTACACATTTTCTTGCCCTCCATCGTTTTTCTTGACTTCCCTACAAAAAAAGGATAAGAGGCTTACGAAAACTCATTATTTAGCAATCTCAGACACCACCTATGTTGTTAAAATCAATATTTTTTGTTTAGGGATTATCAGTGATGTATTGTATCGTGTATGGGACCGTTCTTATATGTTTTTGGGCTCTAGTTTATGTGATGGATATGAATTTACTCTATGTTGTACAAGTTTTGATATGGGTGGTGGTAATTGTGTTTAGGCTACTGGAAAAGCGATACCCCTAGCTGCTGGATTTGTGGGACAGGTGTCAGCAAGAGAGGCTGGTGGTCTTGTGGTTGATATGATTCGACAGAAGAAGATGGCGGGACGGGCACTTTTATTTGCTGGTCCTCCTGGTACGGGTAAAACCGCACTTGCTCTTGGTATCTCCCAAGAGCTTGGTACTAAGGTATGTCATTTATATACAAGATGAAGATGACTATATACGAAATGGCATTCTCTTGTTGTGTCGCTTATGGTTTGTATTGTTATCTTTAGGTCCCATTTTGTCCCATGGTTGGATCAGAAGTTTACTCTTCAGAGGTAAAGAAAACCGAGGTTTTGATGGAAAATTTCAGAAGGGCTATTGGTTTACGTATCAAGGAAAATAAGGAGGTTTATGAAGGAGAAGTAAGTTGATTTACTTTGATAGCTTCTTTATGTAGTTAAATATTCAATGTTGTCAGCTGTAATGTTTTGATTTATTGGGTAAAAATTGGTTTTAGGTGACTGAACTATCTCCGGAGGAAACCGAAAGTGTGACTGGTGGATACGGGAAAGCTATTAGTCACGTTATTATTGGATTGAAAACTGTTAAAGGAACAAAGCAGTTGAAGCTAGACCCAACTATTTACGATGCCTTGATTAAGGAAAAGGTGGCTGTTGGCGATGTTATATACATAGAAGCAAATAGTGGCGCGGTTAAGAGGGTAGGCAGGAGTGATGCATTCGCTACTGAATTTGATCTTGAGGCTGAGGAGTATGTTCCTCTTCCTAAAGGAGAAGTTCACAAGAAGAAAGAGATTGTTCAGGTATGTTTTCAGAACCTTCAAGCCATTCTATGTGATTAAGCAAGATTGTTTGATTTACTGGTCATTATAAAACAGTTTTTATCAGGATGTTACTCTTCATGATCTTGATGCTGCAAATGCACGGCCTCAAGGTGGACAAGATATATTGTCTCTAATGGGTCAAATGATGAAGCCTAGAAAAACTGAAATCACTGATAAATTGCGACAAGAAATTAATAAGGTATTCATACTTGTTTACGAACTTTGCCATTTAGTTAATCAGTTTTGAATGGATGACTAATTTTTTTATGCTGATTTCAGGTCGTTAATCGTTATATTGATGAAGGGGTAGCAGAGCTTGTTCCTGGTGTCTTATTTATTGATGAGGTACTTCTAGCTTGGGCCTTCTTGTACCTTTCTCAAAAGAGTTTTTGTCTGTGTATTAATAAGCTTAACTCATTTTGCAGGTACATATGCTGGATATGGAGTGTTTTTCATACTTGAATCGTGCTTTGGAAAGCTCATTATCTCCAATTGTTATCTTTGCCACCAATAGAGGAATATGCACTGTGAGGTATACTCTTCTACATCTATGCAACTTCTAATTGTTATCAGTGATGAGCATTTATAGTCTTTGACTACTAGAAAGATAATCAAACATTTCAATTAAACTGTGTGTCCAGCCAAACATTCGCATTTCCTTAAGACAGGAAGAGTTTTATTTGTAAAATGCAATCTTCACTACTGTGATTCGATTTAAAGTCTCAGTTCTTTTATGTTTCAGTGATAAATAAATATAAAGATTTGAACTTTGTTATCTTTTTGTAGATACGCATATCTATAGTTAAAACTCTAACTTTGTACTAAAGATATCATTAATGGCTTGAACCTTGGTTTGCAGAGGAACTGATATGTCGAGTCCTCATGGCATACCTGTTGATCTTTTAGACAGGCTGGTGATTATACGAACAGAAACATATGGTCCTGCTGAGATGATTCAGGTATATAAACTAGTCGGTGTAATAAGATTTATTTACTAGTCATACATTTCACTTGCAAATTTGGCAATAAAGATAATCTGTCGGATTGTCTGTAAAGACAGTATTAAGGTTTTTGAGTTTGGATTAATACATCTGAATGTGTTGCTTGATGTGCTTGTCAGATATTGGCTATAAGGGCACAAGTGGAGGAGCTATCTATAGATGAAGAAAGTTTGGCTTACCTTGGGGAGATTGGACAACAAGCATCCTTGAGGTTTGTCTTCTATCATGCTATGGGTTCTTGCTTTTTCTTACTTTTGTGAGATTCACAGTTCTAATTAACGTGTTTCTCTTTTCCTGCAGGCATGCAGTACAACTTCTAACGCCTGGAAGCATTGTGGCAAAGATGAATGGTCGTGAGACTATCTGCAAGGTACTATTTTTATTTTTATTTTTTATTTTTTCTCTTGGTGTATTATATCTCAAAATTGGCTCGTTAAGGGGTCCAACTAAAGCCTGTCTTTTCTAGCAAACAATATAACATCGTTCATTTATATTCATACAGGCGGATCTGGAGGAAGTCAGTAGTTTGTATCTGAATGCAAAGTCGTCTGCAAAACTCCTACAAGAGCAACAAGACAGATACATCTCTTGATGAGATCAGAGATCGTGAATCACCAAGAATTCTTAAAACGTGGTAACGGGTGTAAGCATTCGAGTGGGTCTTGTAGATTAATGGCCTAGACTTTTCTTAGATATCTGAAGGAAGTTGTAGGTTCGATTTAAGCAAACATTTTGTTAAATGAGGTCGATTGACCCTGGTTTGGGTGTGTAGAAGGGGCATGGATAGTAATGTTTTAGACCATTTAGCAGAATGTTAGAAGGCTGGTTCCTTATTTTTTTCTCGTTCAAGATTAACAAGTGAATCAAACCAGTGAAACCCGAGTTTTAAGTGCATCTCTTATGTTTTTCTCTAGTGACAGTTGCATTCGTCTCATCTTTTTTGGCTTGGATATCTAAAAATGATTAATTATGCCATTATAAGTGGACAACTTTAGCAGGAACTAGTAAAAACAGAATTTGACTTGTACAGACACAATAATTGAAACATACAAATACACCATTTTGTATATCTTATGCATGTATAAAACCGCGTAACACATATATTGGTCTATGTATAAACTATGGTGTTTTGCGAGTCACCTCTCACATATAACGGTGTATGTATAAACTATGGTGTTGTGCGAGTCACCCCCCTTCAAGCTCCAGAAACCTACGTACACTGATGCCAAAGAGCAGCAAAATTGACCAGAAAGACCAGAAAGATGACCTATAACTGTAATTTGTACCTGTTGTTTGAATGAAGAGTAGTTATTTAGACGTTGCATTACCATTTTTAATATATGGAATAGAAGTTGAAGATAGAATATGAGATATAACGTGATGGACCGAACTCAGGTGCATATACGTGTATACGGATGTTGTACTGCTAATGGATGAGTGTCAATAGCTTGTCACGTTGGTAGGTGGTGGCTGCAATAGAGTTATGGAGTCATGGCTGCTCTTATATGAGTAACTTATATGAATGTACTTTTGACTCGCCTGTCTGTATCGTATTTTGTTGCAATCTTCGTGTCCAATAGAGTAGTGATATTGGTTTGTGACATCTTATCTTATTAGTTTGTTTAAATTGCTAGATAAAACTAATGATGGTCTTAAAATTAGTAGAATAATTATGATATAGGTTTCAGCAACTGACACGTCACCTTCACCGGCACTCGAAATGGGGACCAATACAACCGCAGCTAATGTAGAGTAACGAACCAAATGGATTTTAATCGTATTCCAAAGGAACCAGCAGAGTTATGAATCCCGGCATTGCGATCAGAGTGACTGCTGGTGTGTGTGCAGTTGGATTTGGTGGGGTGTTGTACAAGAAATGTAAACAAAATTAGCAAAGAACGCGATTAGGCTATGCTACTAGAGGTGACTTCCTCTCCTAGTCTCTTATTCAAATTTTACATGATTGAAGTTTCAACATCATATCATAAAAAAAGTGTACGGTATGAAGTAGTTTGAATCGTTTATTGTTGACATTATGAAAAGATTTGAATTCTTGGTTCCTTTTCATCTCTTTTTCATAAATAAATAGCCAATG
This sequence comes from Chrysanthemum seticuspe, assembly GCA_019973895.1. Taxonomy (NCBI): domain Eukaryota; kingdom Viridiplantae; phylum Streptophyta; class Magnoliopsida; order Asterales; family Asteraceae; genus Chrysanthemum; species Chrysanthemum seticuspe. Next base: position 297,422,592 of record BPTQ01000007.1, read on the forward strand.
GCAAATATGACTCTCAAGCAAGCCTTTTAAACCATCACCTTTAACTAGACGGTTTTCCTTATACATCTCAAATAATAGTAACAGTAATGCTACCTTAATGTTCTTGGTGCGCCTAGGTTTCAAGTAAACAATATAAATAACATTTAAATAACAAATTTGCAGCTCCGCCACCTTTTATTTTGTTATACATGGAGCATGCACTCCTCCTCTACTCTTCAACTGGAGGATCAACCCAGCGGCCATGCTCTTTGATTAGTTGAATCAATGCATCGGTTGCACCTTCCATTGCAATTCCTCGTTTTACCACCGTCTGAACCATAATTCATTCAAAGTTACAGTTAATGAAAAGATATAAATACATCATTGGGAAAGATTGCATCTTTAGAAAAAGACAATTATTTCTCTTAGAGCTGGCAACTGGACAGGTAACGGAACGGGTCAAATAAGGTTTGGTTGACCCATCAACACTCTTTTGTCCAATCCTTTTGTAAATTCTACGGATAATAAATGTATTGTATATGGTTATAAAAGTTATATTTTTAGATAATAATCCACTATTTTTAGATAGAATAATTTTAAGAATTGTAATCAATTGTAAAAAATATTTGGGTTACTTCAGGAATAATTAGTTACCTTTCCAACATAAAGATCAATCTTTCCAGGAGCACCACCGACATATCCAAAATCTGCGTCAGCCATCTCCCCTGGTCCATTGACTATGCAACCCATAATCGCAATCTGTCATAAGAGGAAAACATACAAGTGATATTTACATGTTAAGAATAACAAACTTGCTACTCAGTGTTATTTAATCAGTATGGCGAAAGGGATTTGGTGATTACCGAAACACCAGGCAAATGTGATGTTTTTTCTCTAATTTCTGCACTAATCACTTGAAGATCAAATAGAGTTCTACCACAGGATGGGCATGAGACATATTCCTGTATTCAAATTTAAATATTAGCAAAAACAAATGTATAATAAATATTTTTGATTTCCAAATGATTGAATCCTTACTGTCTTAGTGTTGCGCATCCTGCATCCTTGTAGCAGATTGAAAGATGTATTCCTGATAAATTCAAAGTCTTGATCCGGAGCTTCTAATAAGATACCATCTCCAAGTCCATCAACTAATAAAGCACCAGCATTGGCACCCGCACTGATTACCAAATCATCCCTGCCAGTAGGTACAACAGTTTTATATTAACAATTAATTCTAGAAGAATTTATAGCAATAAAAGAACTAAAATCTCAGTAATTTACCTGGGAATTCCTTTTGGGAACGATATGTGGTGAAGAACAGGAAAATTCAGTGAATTTTCCGAAAGGTACTCAAACAGCCTCCTAGCAGCATGTACTCTGCCAGTTTTTTCCTCTGCATAAGGCAGTTCATGAAGAATCATAGTAGCATCAATGGTTTTAAGAATTTCAAGCTCCTCGTAAGGCTCATCACCACGTACTGACACTACCAAACGTGTGCCTGAAAGTAATATCATAAATATGTTATGAGAACTGAAACTCATGCATACGAATTGAGTGCTATAAAGGTGAAAATATTACCTTCTGGTAAAAGCTTATGAGCTCCGGTGGATAGTTCATTCAAGTTTACCAAGACAATAGCATTGGGCAAAGGCTTTGTCAACTGTTCTGACAAAGGAGTAATAATTCCCATACTTACATCGATCAACCTCTTAAGAGCTAAACGCTGATCATTGATACAAAAACTTATTAGGTCATCACACACCAAGGCATCCAAACCGCAGAATATGTAACAGTAAAAGAAACATGAAAGAAAATGCTCCTTACAGCATCTTTATCGTCTGCTGGTGGAAGCTCTCTTAATAAGATAGAATCAACTGTTGCAAGATCCTGCATTGAAACAGAATATGATGAGTAAACAAACACATATGTTATGCCACGATAACATTTTCTAAAAATATATGTGATAAAGAATGATTTGACCTTGAATGGCATACCAAGAACAAGTTTTGCTGCTAATGATCTGTAGAAGAGTTCAGGGGTCTGAACAAAGTAGGAAAACGCGAAAAAAGTTAATGATGCAGGGGTCACTAACCAAACATTAGTCGAGAAAAAGACTGACATGAAAACAAAGACTGAAAGGTGTGGTGACAAAACAGTGGTAGATACAAAAATGGCAATAAAGAAGCTATATAAGTGAGTATAACCTTGAGTTGATCCAGGGTAACAGACATGATAACAGAGCCATCACGGTGGAGTACACCTCTGTAATCTACCTCTTCACCCTACCATGAGTTAACGTACAAATTGTTATTTGAAAACAAGAAAGTATAATATGATTACAACATTAGCATTTTGTCAAGATTTACAAGCTAACCTCCTTCTGCACAGGCAAATCACCAGTTCTCCGTTGAAAATCAAAATAACGCCTGTGCTTTTCTTCAAATGGTGCCTAGAAATGGAGGTGAGATAAGAATTAAAGGAGTATGGTAAATATAAGACTTAGAAAATAGAAATATACAGGTATATTGATAAATAAAAAGATTATCACGCATAAACCTACCACTCCTTGTTGAATTTGGGATGCTTTCATACCAAGATTGGCCAATTTCCTACACGGGTCTATTTCTTCCTCTGGTGGTTCTGTGAGGGAAACCCTGATAGTATCACCGAGACCATCCTGTATACCAAACAGCATTTAGCAAGTCTAAACCAATAATCATTAAATTCACAATGACATAGGCTTTTGTTATCAGTTACAGTTTTTTAAAAGTTCATTCATATTGGTAAAAGTTTAGTATGAATGATATGGACCTGAAGAAGTGTCCCAATGCCAATTGCAGATTTCATACGTCCATCCTCACCCTCGCCAGCTTCAGTAACCCCCAAGTGCAAAGGATAGTCCCATCCCTGAACATTCATTTCGGCCACTAGAAGACGATATGCTTGAACCATGATCACTGGATTGCTTGCTTTCATTGAAAATACAAAGTTATGGAAGTCCAACTTCCTACAGATTCTTGCGAATTCAAACGCAGACTCAACCTGTTAATTCAAGTTTTGGTGGCATAAGTGACGGCTAAGCGAAAACCTAATAGAAACTTTGAGTACGCTAGAGGAGCTGATCTCCTTACCATTCCCCTAGGAGAATCACCATAGTAACTCATGATACGATCTGAAAGACTCCCATGGTTTGTTCCTATTCGCATTGCCCTTCCATATTTCTTGCATTTTTCAACCAATGGAGTAAAAACCTAATGAACAGAAAGCACATTTAAAGAAAACTTATTAAGGTTTTTTAATTTAATACTAGAACTTTGAAACATTGAGATCAAGATATTATAGGAAGGTTGATAAGAAGCTTCACCCGTTCAATATGCTCAAGTTCCTGTTGATAATCATCCTCTGTATACTCCAACTGCTCAAACTGAGCTCGACGATCAGCTGCAAGAAATAACATCACAAGATTGAACAATTTGAAAGAAAATCTGACGAAAGAAGCTTAGTGTTAAGTATGTACCAAAATTTCCGGGGTTGACACGAATTTTGTCAAAGCATTCAGCAACTCGCAGTGCAACTGATGGAGCAAAATGAATGTCTGCCACCAGAGGTATGTTATAACTGCAAACGCCCAGTTTGCATAAGATAAATTAGCAGGAAATAAGACAAATTCCTAACAGCTGAGATGTAAACCTACTTCTTCTGAACAAGGGTGTTCTTGATTTCAAAACACGCATCTGCCTCTCTTTTTCCTTGCACAGTTATTCGAACAATGTCAGCTCCTCTGTCAGCGATTTGCATAACCTGTACAACAGATAATATAGCATGATGCGTGCATATAAAAGTTTATATTATTCATATTCCTTTGAGAGTTCACTGTTATAAAACATGGCATAACCCATCATTGCATTTTCTTTTAGCATGGATATATTTTCACCACACTGATATGGTGTTCGGAGTATTAGCTTAGTAGTTGACAATGTTAGAAACAGATAAAACAGAAAAGTGAGGTGTCTAGTCGCTTATCGGTGCCATAGGTCTCCAGGACCGGGCCCAATTTCAGTGTCTTTTCAGAAAAAATTAAACAGCGCAAGCTTGTTAACTTAAGCTCATGGCTGCGACATGTTGACTTAAACTCATGGCTGTGACATGTTGACTTCAGTTGGCCGTCACATGTTGACTTAAGTTCATTGCTGTGACATGTTGACTTAAGGTCATTGCTGTGACATGTTGACTTAAGCACATAGCTGCGCGACTTAAGGTCACGGCTGTGGCATGTTGACTTATGGTCATGGCTGTCACATATTGACCGAAAGTTACAGCAAATTCATAAGAACTTTTAAGTTGACAGTCGAGATGAAGCGCAAACTATACCAAGATAAGCTGGTTATTAGATCATGCTAAAAAAATATTCCGAAAGAAAAGAACCGGTTAACTCATACAACTTAGGATGTTATATATACTATTTCAGCGACACTTTAATAGTCATCTTTCAAAACTTGTGACAAAAGATAGCATACCTATGAAACTATGCTTGGATGCCACATATCAAGCTATACTACTTAAAATCCAAATCATTATAAAATCCGCAGAGTTTACTGTCAATTCGCCGGATACTAAGATACTACAAATGATATTTAATTATAAGCAGCAAAACAGGGTACCTGTTCTACAGTTGCAGCCACGTCCTTAGTATCAGTTGTGGTCATTGTTTGAATTCTTATGGGGTGATCGCTACCAAGAGCTACATCTCCAACCATTACTGTGCGGGTTTTCCTCCTGATAGTTTTATATGTGGATTCACAATACTTCTGAACGGGAACTATAAACAAAAAAGAAACTCTGTCAGATACTTAACACGGATATATACCAGTGCTATACATAGCATGAAGATGATTGTAACAGAAAGCGTATACCTAACAGAGGACTCCCTTCAGAAGCAGGGCGAAGTTCCGCGATATCTGAACCAGGGTTAGAATTCTTAATCACGGAGATCTTGGTTCTATGAAACTTAACCCTCTTCAAGTCCGAAACTTTGATAAAATCCGAAGTTTTCGCAAACCCCAATCCGTTATCCATACTCTTCAAACCCATAAAGGAAGCTGGAGCAGCTCCGGTCGCCATTGTCATAAACAAATTTCACAACCTCTACAATCCTGCAACATAATATCACCAAAATCATTAACTCTTGCATATTAAACTAATTGCCACCTACATCAAATTTATCGAGTCAAAGCAACACTTGACTTTCGAGATCAAACATATAAAATTTCAACTTTGAAACTAACCAAATAGATTTCTTAACTTTCTAGAAAAGTCTTTGATATCTATCAATCAAAATTATTAATTTTCTGGAATAATTCTGATATATAATATTAAAGAAAAAACAAAAAACTTATTTTTTATTTGAAAATCGGAACCTATTTTAATTTATTGACATTATTATTTATGAATACATACAAGGGAAAATCGCACAACAAGGTACCACACTTTACGCCAATTTAAAATTATGGTATTCAACTTTTTTTCTTTCTCAATTTAAGTTATCGAAGTTACCAACATATTTGGCATTTAAAAGTTATCTCGCTAAAATTATGGCCGGTAACCTCTTTCGAAAATTCAAAAAAACATGAACTTCGATACCTTAAATTGAGAAGAAAAAAAAAAAAACAGTCAAATTTAATTCGGCCTATATATAGTACTTTTTAATGGGATTTGCCATACATACAAATACAAAGTTAACTTGTTACAACTCACCTAACACCCTAAAATGAAAATTCAAAACAAATCTTACAAATTAAAATTCAAAATTTCACAAAAGTCATAATCTAATAACACAATAAGTCACTCAGCTAAGTGGGTGTTTGGGATTGCTTATTGTTATTTGTAAAAAATAATAATTCCTATAAAAACAATCCAACCAAAAGCTTAATTTTAAATAAACTAATTTGGCATTAAAAAAAACACAGAAATGAATAACTTAACAAGTGGATTGAGTGGTGAATTAATGATACGCACCTTGTGATAACGAAGTTGAAGAGGACTAGAGGAAGAATCGAGAGAGTGTGTTTGTGTTTGTTTATAACGGATGAAAAATGTGCTTCAGAAAAAATACAATAGGTGGTAAAGATATTGGATTTAATTATAAAATATTAAAAGTCAGTTTAGGACAGCAGCAACGCCGTTTGTATATTTACATGATGACAAATTGGCATCTTATAAACGTTTTTTATCAATCAATTCCCATGGTTAGAGAGGGGGGAGTGGTCACCTAATACCCTAGGTGCCACCTCACCTCCATCCAATAAAAACCTTACACATCAAAAGTACCCAATTTTACCCTAACAATACCCTAAGTGGAGGGAGTGGTCACTTAGGGTACCCGATTTTTTTCCATCCAATAAAAACCTTACACCTCAAAACTATCCAATCCTCCCTCACTTTAAACTCTCGGCTTGGTAAACCGAAAATGGTACCCGATTTTGATACCCAATGAGGTGGCGGCGGTGTTACCGATCGGGTACACCTACCCGATTTGGTACCCGATGCCCACTCCCTCCCCTCTAATTGTGTTATGTTACATCTAAGTCCTTCTGTTTTCATACTTGACTAGTGCTTATCTGATCATTTTTTTAGAATGGCGTTACTTACGTATCTCTAAACATTTACACCACAAATCTATCTCACGTATTTTAAGTAGGATTTGAATCCATAATAAGTTTCGCACACAACGTTAGATATTATTGAAACACAAGTCCTTTTGGTATCCACTTACTCCTATAGGGTTTTTTTAGTAAGGTTTGGGGTTTTTTTATTTTATTTTTTAGCAGTTTAAAGGGTTTATGGTCGTGTCATATTTTTTCGATATGTTAGAAATTTAGGTTTGTTAGTGTGTGGTCGGTTTTCGGGTTGTTGCGGCAAGTATGTGGGCCATGTTGAGGTCAAGTCATTTTTTAAGACATGTTGGAGAAAGTTTGAGGTTGCGTTTTTTGTTTTTTTTTTACACAATAACAGACGTCTTGTCAAAGGTTTTGGGTTTCACCGTGTATGCTCTTACAATCATTAGTGTTTACTCCGTCATTCGTCCCAATATCTCACCCTTATTTTTTTCATGTAACTGCCACTAACTCTAGATTTTTTTATTGGTTTGTATGTTGTTTTGGTCGAAATTATAAGAAAATCTAATCATTCATTCAAACAATACCTAATACTACTTAAAATACTACTAGGTAAAAAGTTTGATTAGCCGGGTTAATTTGTTCTCGTTATTCACAACTAAATTAGTTTGCCATCGTGCATCAGTGTCGATACAACAAAACACTATGTCAACTGCCATTGACATCATAGCCATAAAGAGCCCGTTTTTCAAAAAACAAGTTTGCTGTCTCGCCTCTCGCCTCTCCCCTCATTTAACAAATGACTGTATCGAGTTCTGAACGCGGTTTTTGGAATGTCATCCTCGTGTACCCGTAGTTGGTGATAGCCGGAACGAAAATCTATCTTGGAAAAGTATCGTGAACCTTGCAGTTGGTCGAATAAGTCGTCAATTCTCGGAAGGGGATAATGGTTCTTAATGGTTAGCTTGTTCAGTTCCCGGTAGTCGATGCACATCCTAAAGGAACCATCCTTCTTCTTGACGAACAATACTAGTGCTCCCCATGTCGAAGAACTAGGTCGAATGAAACCTTTGTCTTGGAGTTCTTTGAGTTGATTAGACAACTCCTCCATCTCAGTAGGTGCCAAGTGGTAAGAAGACTTTGCAACCGGCATTGCTCCAGGAATTAAGTCTATGCGAAACTCGACCTCTCGCAAAGGGGGTAATCCAGACAAATCTTCGGGAAAAACCTCAGGGAAATTTCGGACGACTGAGATATCTTCTAGTTTCTGCTCGTCTACCTTCATGCTCATGAGGTGCTTCACCTTTTCTTCAATTCGCTCTCCATAAACCTTAAGTAACTCACTGTTTGGTAGTGGTACTCGGACCATCTTCTCATGGCACACTATTTCAGCCCTATGCTTTGACAACTAATCCATTCCCACAATCACGTCGAAGCTTCCGTGCCCGAATGGTATCAAGTCGATGTTAAAATTATAGCCTTCTAATTCTAGTTTGCACTCGAAAACGATCTTATTGGTTTCTACCCTTTGACCACTTGAAATTTCAATTTCATAACTAAAGCCTAGTCTACCGGGTTCCATGTTCAATAGAGGCATGAATTTAGTGGAAACAAGGCTATAATCGGCACCAGAGTTAAATAGCACAGTAGCATAGTGATAATTTAAAGAGAACGTACCCGTCACGATGTTCATGTCTCTACGTCCCTCTTCTGCGTTCATCACAAATACCCGGCCAGGAGCTGGATTGTCATTGTTTCTACGGTTTGCATTGTTTCCACCAATTGCTAAGGCCTGATTCTGGTTGTACAACTAATAAGGATTTAAAACATACGTTTTTAAGGGGGTCATTTAAGCCCTGAATCATTACATTTTATATCCGTTACTACTTAAAATCACTCCTTTTCACATTTTAGGTCTTTTGAAAGAAAAATGCTGCAATGAAGCATATTTTGATGAAAAGTAGCGAAAACATGAAGAAACAGGAAAAGTCAAGATCAAAGGCCCTCCAGCAGACCTGACGGCGTCCCAACCAAAGGGCGACGCTGCCCCTATATAGAAGTTTTCATCGAAATACACATGATGGCTCAGAACAAATCATGGTTCTACAACCTGACGGCGTCACGCCTAAACTCTAGAAGGCGTCTCCCTCATTTTCCACACCAGACGCCTAAGAACCAATCTCAGACGACGTCCTTCATGAAGACTGACGGCGTCACGCTTCTCTACTAACACCGTCCCAAAGATGACTTGGCCCAAAAAAAACCCTAATGACGGCGACCTGACGGTGTCACTAACAAAAGGTGACGTCGTCGCACTTGTAAATCTATATATAGAATTCAATTTTTCTGTTTTAAAAGAGGTAGAACTTTGGAGAGCAAAACCTAATTCAGTTGTAGTCAGACTTGGACAATATTTTAGGGTTCCATACCCTATTTTACATCATAAGATAAGTTTGTTTATCCATATTATCATTATGTCTACCCCATGTTTAATTGTATGTGTGTATGCTTGCTTGTTTTACATGAGTAGCTAAATTATCCTTGTGTTTGCTTAGATCTATGAAACCTAGTTGTTAATTATTGTTAGGTTGTCTCATGTCTTAATTGGTAGACGCTAGAGTAAGGAAAACTAGCTTCTTCTTTAATTGTTGCGAGCTTGAACGTCATAAATAGCAAAAAAGCTTAGGAGTGCACCTAGGCCATTCGTTGTGTTTATTGTGTGAGTTGTAGCTTAAGGATAATAGAGTATTCGGGGGAGATACTATTGTACTTGCCGATCCCGGATAGTCTAAAGGAGAGTTACAATTCATAGAACTAGGGAATTAGGCACCCCTATGACCAAACGGAATACAACGCACCAATTAAGATGAGGATGTGACAATTCAACCGATCAATAATAGATAACTAGGAAGTAAGAACATCTAAGTAAACACATTTTTTATCATCATACGAGCACACCTACATTAAGCATAATCTATCAATAGTTAATTAGTTAATTACATAAGTAGTTATATAAGTAGTTAAAATCGGTAGAAGTACCACCCCCAACTCCTATACTCCAAGATATTTACCTTTCTTTCAAAAATATAAAAAAGACTAAAAAGAATCTCCCTCAACCTCACCTTCTTGTCATACATCTCTTTCTAGCATCTCTATTCCCCTATAGAATGAATCAATCCCTTGGGCTTACCCCATACTACACTACAATGATTAGGTACACTACCTAGAGGGTTGAAAAAGTTTCTCGTAGAAAAGGAAGTCTTCTCGACCCCGAACCCACGCTATCAAGTTTTTGGCGCCGCTGCCGGGGAATAGTTATTGCTTAGGTTTGATTTCTATTTCGTTTAGGTCTACTCACTAGATTCCTATCAAGTGAGATTTTTATTTTTATTTTTTATTGGCTTTCTCGTAGTCTATCCCCCTTCTTTGTGTTTTTGTTCATAAAACCCTTTTCATTTGTCACTATGGCAAGTGAAGTTGCATTTGAATCACTAACAAATGAGGAACAATTGTATTTCGTAGATAGAATTGCTTCTTATTGTTCTAATGAATTTGTGAGTGATCTTAGAGATATCAAAGAGGAGACGGGTGTAAAGTTAGATGGATTTGATGAATTTTATGCTTGTGTGGCTTCTATTCAACAATCATTGTTAGGATCAACTCTTTTTAGTGAGACCTTTTGCAAATTTTTTGAGAAAAGCTTCTTAAGCGTAACCCATAAGTTGAATGAAATCATAGGCTTGTCTACATCACAACTTAAGAAAACAGATAAGGAGGATTTATCCGATCTTAGGCACCATGATCAAAAGACCTAGTTTTTAAGAACATGGAACCCAAACCCGAACAAGATTGTGAGATGGTTAGAGTTGAACTACTTAGTTGCATGTGTGGGATAGATTTCAAAACATATGACACGCATGAGGAATCCTTTAGGCAAATAGAACATAGTGATTAAATTTTTGAGAACGATTCTTATAACTCGGACCAAGAATCTAAAATGGCTAAAGAAGGATTTGAGATACTTAGGAGTGTATTTGGGTTAGATTATACTAAAACACATGATGATATAGGTGATCTAGATATAATGGAGAATGGGGTGAAAAGTCCAAGCCCACAAGCCCTACCATCATATGAGGAATACACACCACCTATGACTTACCCGGAAGAGGTAGAAGAGAGTATAGGAACCCCGATTGATTTAGAACCTTTGGATCATACACCATTAGAGGATGTAGGTTTGAACGCTTGTAGCGATGACCTTTCTCTTAGTTCTACGAAAGTTCCTAGTTTTGATGAACCGGAGCCTCAACCAAAAACCATACCCAATTTTCTGTCTTTAGATGTGAATTTAGGAATTAAATTGGGCCCCAATTCACCCATCAAACCATGTAGTCCGGGTAATGTTAAGATAAAGGTAGTATACTCTAAGCCATGTAGAGTGGAAGCTAATATAGGAGTAACCCATGACCTTACACACTTACATCACCCATTCATGGTTGATAACAAGAAACATTATGGGTTTAAACTGGGTTTATTAGGTCGAGATGGATCCTTAACTAAGAATCTCTTGAAGTTGATAGAAGATGATCCATTTCTAGGAGAAAGACTTGATTCACCCGCTACACCAATAAAATTAGGTAAGGTTACAATGAAAGAAGCACACCCCTTTGAGCATAAGTATCACCCATCACCCTCTCCTCACGTGGCAAATTTCCATCCTAAGGGTGTGTATCGCTACTATCACCCGCACTTAAGCTTAAGTGTAGGGAAAACTTTCCCTTTATCCATTAAATAAGGGTAGAGTCAAGCTCGTGACTCGAATAAAAACAAGCGCTTCTTGGGAGGCAACCCATGTTTATTTGTTTGAATATTTGTTTTTCATTTTTGTTTGTGTGTTTTATATATCTTTTCATTATTGGTTGATTCTCATGTTTATATTACTTTGTGAAAATGCTTTATTTTGTTTTTAACTTCGTCTTAATTGCATATAAAGGTATTTACAAAAAGACAAGTGTAGGAAAGATCACATATGTTGTAAGAACTTGCATGAACATGAGATTATCAATAATTAAAATTGTATATATTTATGTGTTTGTTAGAGTCAAATGTTTGTATCGAGTCATAATGGATGTTTTATAGGAATTTTTCCATGTTTTAATGAATTAATTTTTCCAAATTTTTTTTAGAAAACGTACCAGACCCTTTCTGTCAGGACAACCTGACGGCGTCGGGATTAAAACCCAACCGTGTCAGGCAATGTGGAAACAAATTGTCAGTTTCGTTTTATGTGTAACTTGTAATTTTTGGAAATTCCCAATTCTTAATTTTCTAGAAAACTGCAAACATCCATTCCACAAGCATTATATCTTACTCGCTTTCTAGTATTAGTTTTGTTTCTTATATAGTTTTACCGATGATTTTAGGCGAGGTTTCCTTTTTTTTTCCTTATAAGTGTGCAGGTTATATTAGACAAGAAGAAGAAACACATATTGGAAGAAGCACTTATTACTTATTCATTCTTCTTGGAGGAGGATTTAACCGCAACTTCATACATATCCTACCGAGCTAATCAAGGGAGTATTAGTTTCTTTCTCTTTTAACTTACCTTTCTTTCTCATAAATTTGATACTTTCGGGGAACATTGGGGACAATGTTCAGTTTAAGTGTAGGAAGGGAGAATAAAACAGGAACTTAGAAACTATTCACTCACTTGATTTTTGTCTTGTCCTTGATAATTTGTGTAATAAACTATGAGAAATATTTGTTAGGGCAATTTTAACACCAAATTTAAAATTTTTATGGCATTTACGAGTTAAACATTAGTCTTAATAAAGCGTCTCATGGATAGAAATTATATGACTAGTACAAAAACCGTTTACCACTCAAATTCCACCCCAAAAATATGAGGTTCGCCCCTAGATCTTTAGGAATAAAATCATTCATCTTTAATGCTTAGTGAGTGTACCGGTAGTATAATAGATTCTAGAACTTGTTTTGTGATGCATTCCAAGATCCCTAGTGAGACTACACTCGTGTAGTTAGAATTAACTAAATGATAAGAGGCATTAGGATAACCCTTGTGTTAATACAAATAAACCGTAAAAACGTTTATTCATATTTAGCGATCTCTTTGTGTTTTGTTGATAAAAAATATAAAGTTATCATAAGTAAAATTATAAGAATACATGTTATTTTTGTAAAGTATATACATTTGGTCATTTACATAACATGTTGTAATAATTCATTTGTTGTAATAATTTAATAGGATGTATAATATTCAAGAACCATGACCCATACCCATGGAGCTAATCCATAACCCATGACCTAAGACCCATGACCCAATGTCTAGATACATTGTATCTTTTTGGGTACCCAAGGCTCATACCCATGACCCATGACCCGGTTTGCAACCCAAAACCCGTACTGGTTCAACCCAGTTTGCCTGATCCCTTGGATTGCACTGGACGGATCCTCCAAGTGAGGGATCCGTCGGCACCGGGCTACAGTAGAGATTTTTTCCTATAAATAGTGAGCCATTTCTTCATTGTCACTCACCCATCTTCTTACAAACTCTCTCATATATTATGTCTCTCTTCTAATCTCAGATCTCTTGATCTATCTAGTAGTTCTTCTTTCTTTTGTTGTGATTCTCATATAGGTCCTTCTCAAAGGCGAGATCACGAGATACTACAAGTCATCCAAGCAAGGGGTCCTTGATTGATTTGTTCCTCCACAAGATTTCTGTAGCAAGATCTTGTATTTCATATTTCACATAGTCTTTGTGTAATAGTTGTGTTGGTTTGGTCCACCGTGTTAAGGACTCGGTATTTAGCTTTGTACCGGATAAAGTGTAAGCGACGTTGTGAGGATTCTCCGCCGTGTTGAAGGAGCTTGTTGACATAGTTCTTGAACTCTCGAGTGGGGAACTCGGGGAGTGGAATAGGGCAAGGAAGGTGTTCTTGTAGCCGAACCACTATAAATCACTTGTGTCAGTACTCTCTATCCTTTACTTTACTTGCTTTCATTATTTACTTTACTTATTGCTTTATGCTTTCTATCCATCCATACGAATTCACATAAGATCGAATCTAAAGTTTTTGAAACTTAACTTAAAATCGGCAAAACTATTCAACCCCCTTCTAGTTTTCCACAATTGGCATCAAGAGCAAGGTTTACAAAAGTTTTAAAGTAAATTGTATTTTAAAAACTTTTCGATCACAATGAGTTTTGAAAATTATAAAGAAGGGCAATCTATGCAACGACCTCCACTACTGGAAACAAATGGTTTTATTTATTGGAAAATAGATTTGAAACTTATGTGAAGTCAAAAGATATTGATCTTTGGTACATCATTGTTAAAGGTGACTTTCAAGCCACTACAAAAGAAGATAAAACCATCAATGAAATAAACATCCCTCATGATCGCCTCTCCGACGATCAAAAGAAAAATCTTTCAAAAAATAGTGAACCAAAAATGGCTTTATATAATGCTTTACCCAAAAAAGAATTTGAAAGAATTTCTATGCTTAAAACCTCTAAAAAAATTTGGAATTCTTTAGTTGTAACTCACCATGGAAATCAACAAGTTAAAAACAACAAAATAGGTTTATTTGTTCAATAATATGAACAATTTTCAATATTGGATCAGGATAGTATAGATAATTCTTTTGCTAACTTTAATACCATTATAAATTCATTACAAGCACTTGATGAGTCTTTTTCTAGTCGTAATCATGTCAGGAGATATCTAAGGACACTTCCATCTAAGTGGAGATCAAAGGTGACGGCCATCAAAGAATCCAAAGAATTTTCAATCCCCACTCTCGACGAACTCATAGGCAATCTAAAGGTCTATGAGCTCGTCCTAGCTAAAGACTCCGAAGCCTCAAAAGAAAAGAAAGAGAAGCACAAATCTCTTGCCTTAAAAGCCAAGAAGGTCTCAAGCGATGAAGAAACCTCATCTTCGGAAAGTGATGACGAAGAGTATGCCATGTCGGTACGGGATTTCAAGAAGTTCTTTAGAAGAAAAGGAAGATATGTCAAGCAACCATATGACGACAAGAAAGGGTTCCGGAAAGGCAAAGACGACATGAAATCAAAAGATGAACGCACATGTTTTAAATGTGGGGACCCTAATCACTTCATTAGTGAGTGTCCCAAACGTGACGAACAAAAGGCGTTCGTAAGTGGTTCATGGGGAATGAGTGAGGAGGAGAACGAAGAAATTTGTCTCATGGCAATTGACTCAAACGAGGTATGTCCCGAATCTCTTTATTATAGTAGCTCATCATTAGATGATGAATCATTACATCGTAAATCTGATAAACTATGCAAGATTAGTCTAAAAGTAATTAACAAAAATAAGATTTTGAAAAACGAAAATGAAAGTTTAGAAAAGGAAGTCATTGAGCTAAAAGATAAATTAAAACGTTTAGAAAAGGGGAAGAAAGTAGATAGTGAATGTGAGCTTTATGTTCAACTTCAAACGTTAGTTGATAATCTTGATTCCAAGATTGCTAGAATAAGTACTAATACTCTTGATAAAATACTTGATAGTGTTAAAACGGGAAATAATAAAAAGGGTTTAGGTATTCGGGAACACATTGCGTCAACTAGCGAGATTAAAGAAACACAATTCGTTAAAGCAATTGAAAAACAGGTTACTGTAGTCACGGATCCCATGGATCCCTTGAAAAAGGAACTGTATAGTGTAAATCCAGGGATCCGTGGGTCTGTACCAGTAAATAGTAGAAATAATGCAACCACATCATCTAGAACCGACTTTGTTATCGTTAACAAGAAGAAACCAACCCATGTCACTGTTAGAAATTTCAAACAACCACCTCCACTAAAACAAAATCAAATTTTTATGAAAAACAAAGGTCCATCATTTTCTAAACCAAACACAATTATAAGAATACCAAATAATGTTTATCCGAGAAGTAACCACCATCAAATGGGATGGAATCCTAATGCACAAAAAGGTTTTCCATTTCAAAACTTTACACCTTGGAATGCTTTCTCACCTTTTTCATATATGCCTCACATGAATGAAATGTATAACATTAATGGACCCATGAACAAATGGGGACCAAACTTTTGAGTTAATTATTTTCTTAGGTGTGCTTAAAGGTCGACTTAGATCCGGATGAATGGATCAAGGATAGCGGGTGCACGAGGCACATGACCGGCAACAAAGACTTATTTTCCACATACGAATCCTTCAATGGAGGAAATGTGGAGTTTGGTAATAGCAGGAGAAAAATCATCGGTAAAGGTACAATTTCTCACAAATCCTTAACCATTAATGATGTATGTCACGTAGAAAACCTAAACTTCAATATTCTTAGTATAGGACAAATATATGATAAAAAGTGCAACGTACTTTTTAGTGAAACTAGTAGTAAAGTATTGAAAAAAGGTATTACTATAGGAAGAGGTATTAGAAAACATGGAGTCTATGTCATTAAAATCGGTAATGAACCAAAAGAAAAACTTTGTCTTATTTCTATGGATGATACTTCGACATTATGGCATCGAAGATTGGGTCACGCCAATATGCGACTTCTTCAATCGCTATCATCCAAAGAACTAGTAAGAGATCTACCCAAATTAAAATACGAACATCACTTTTGTGATGCTTGCAACATAGGAAAGCAAGCCCATGCTAGTCATAAAGCTAAAAATATGGTCCCAACAACTAAGTGTCTAGAATTACTACATATGGATTTATTTGGTCCATCCGCTATTCAAAGTTATGGAGGTAACTTCTATACTTTGGTTATAGTGGATGATTACTCTAGGTACACATGGACTAAATTTCTAAAGAATAAAACTGAAACGTTCAATTACTTTGAAATATTAAGTAAGAAAATACAAAGACAACTAGGAAGTCTTATAGTGTCAATTAGAACGGATCATGGTAGGGAATTTGATAATGAAGTGCAATTTGGAGCTTTTTGTGATGCTAATGGTATTACTCACAATTTCTCGGCTCCTCGCACTCCACAATCAAATGGGGTAGTTGAAAGGAAAAATAGAACCCTACAAGATATGAGTCGCACCATGATTAATGAGCAATCTATTCCTCAAAAAATTTGGTGCAATGTCGTCGACACATCAACCTATATACTTAACCGTGTCCTAATTAGACCATTCTTAGGTAAAAATCCATACGAGTTACTTCGAGGCAAAAAGCCTACGCTAGAACACTTTAGAGTCTTTGATAGTAAATGTTTCTTACTTAACACTAAAGATTACCTAACTAAATTTGATCCTAAATTAACTGAAGGTATCTTCTTAGGCTACTCTCCTAATAGTAAAGCTTATGTTATACTAAATAAAGAAACCATGAAGGTTGAAGAATCCTTAAATGTAAGATTTGATGAAAGTCCACCTAAATGTACCCTACCTCTTGTCGATGACGAGTTAATCGAAAGTGAAACCATAGAAATCAGGGAAAATATAAATAAAGAAGATGCACCATTAAATAATGAAATCATAAATATTAAAGAGTTTAAAGATCATCCCATAGAAAAGGTTATAGGAAAGTTAAATGAAAGAACCTTAAGATCTCAAGTCCAAAACCAAAGTAGTTTATTTTGTTTTGTCTCAACCATAGAACTTAAAAATACACAAGAAGTAATAAAAGATGAAAGTTGGGTAATGGCTATGCAAGAAGAGTTAAATAAATTTGTTTATAACAATGTTTGGACACTTGTCCCTCCACCTAATAACCAAACCATAATCGGAACTAAATGGGTATATAAAAACAAGTTAGATGCAAACGGTGTCGTGTCTAGAAATAAAGCTAGACTTGTTGCCCAAGGGTATAATCAACAAGACGACATAGACTTTGATGAGACCTATGCTCCTGTGGCTAGATTAGAGTCTATAAGAATACTTCTTGCTTATGCTTGTGCTCATAGTCCTAAGCTTTTTTAAATGGATGTTAAAAGTTCTTTTCTAAATGGTTTCATTAATGAAGAAGTCTATGTAGCTCAACCTCTGGGCTTTATCAATTTCAAAAAACCTAACCACGTGTACAAACTAAAGAAAGCTCTCTACGGTCTTAAACAAGCCGCAAAGGCTTGGATGATAGACTCAAATCATTTTTAATAAAAAACAACTATACCATGGGGTTAGTTGATAATACACTTTTCACAAAGAAAAAGGAATCACATATAATTATTGTTCAAATATATGTGGATGATATTATATTCGGATCGACTTGTCAAGACATGTATGATGACGTCTCAAAAATCATGCATGATGAGTTTGAAATGAGTATGATGGGAGAACTTAGTTTCTTTCTTGGTCTACAAATTAAACAACTAGAAGATGGTATCTTCTTTAATCAATCCAAATACATAAAAGAGATGCTAAAAAAATTTGGCCTAGCAGAGTCAAAACCCATAAGAACCCCAATGTCATCCGATACTAAACTTACCAAAGATGAAGACGGTGAATCCGTTGATAACACCAAATACCGTGGCATGATTGGTAGTCTTCTCTACCTTACGACTAGTCGGCCGGATATCATGTTTAGTGTATGTCTATGTGCTAGGTTTCAAGAAGACCCTAAAACTTCACACCTATAAGCCGTCAAAAGAATATTTAGAAACATTAAGGGTACTACTCAATTGGGATTATGGTATCCTAAGGGACGGGGGTAGAAACTATTGTATATGAGGATTCTGACCATGCAGGTGATTATGTTGAACGAAAGGGTACAAGTGGTGTATGTATTTTTATAGGATGTTGCTTAACATCTTGGTTCTTAAATAAGCAAATGACATTGGCCATTTCAACAACCGAAGCCGAATATGTCTCCGCTGGCAAAGCATGCCAACAAGCACTATGGATGAAACAAGCGTTGGTTGACTATGACATTCATCTAAGTGACATAGCCATTTTATGAGACAACAAAGGTGCTATTGACTTAAGCAAAAATCCGGTGTTGCACTCTCGTACAAAGAATATAGAGATCCGTCATCACTTCTTAAGAGACAATGTTCAAATGGGGAACATTTCTATTGAGAAGGTATCATCCGAAGACAACATAGCCGACGTTCTCACCAAGCCGTTGAAGCGGGAAAAATTCAACTTGCTTCGTCTTGGTCTTGGTCTCATGGAACAATCGTCGTAAAATATCTCTCATCCTACAAGGTATGTAAACGTTAGCCTTACCTTCTTTTATGAGTCTAGGATCTCCATTCACACACAACTCACAAACAATATGGGGATTTTCAAAACTCAAGATATTTTTTTTTCTTCCTTCTATAGAAGAAACTTTTTGAAATACTTTCTAAGAGGATACTTCTCCCCGTATCATTTTCCTAAAATCATTCTCACGTCAAGGAAAAACTTTTCTTCATTCTTAATACAAAGTAAAAACCTTTTTCATTGCATCTCATGTCTTTTGAATGCTAAAGGGAACACATAACTAATATGTGTTTTCGGGTACATTCATTTAAGCAAAAATGAATTAAGGAGCACTCAGGTTATCTCACATAATTATATGCTTTTTCACTTCTTCGTTTATTTTTCTCTTTTTTAGGAGTCAAGATAACCGCAACGCCAAATGGTTTGCATATAGGCACACACTAGGCATCATTGTTTCCAAAAGGAAAAAATTGAGCTTCTTGAGATCACTAGTACCACGGATCCCAACTTTTACGCTGGATGGATCCCTAAAGGATCGGATCCGTGGGAACCGTGGAACATAAGCAAAATTTCTCTTCCATTTTTTTTACTTTGGCTATAAACTTTCATATTTTCAACATTTTAGATCTTTCACTAATGAGTATGTTACTTAATACTTTTGTTCTCATGATCACATGCCTTAAATTCATATCTAATCATTAGATTTTAGTCCACATTTTGGCTCTAGCATTCATTGCAATGCCTTATTTTCTCTATAAATAAGGTTCCAAAATGCATGCATATCCATCACTCTCAACCTCACAAACAATCATCATCATGTCATCCAAAAGATCCTCCAACATTGATTAACCATCTAGTGAAAACAATCCTTTACAAGAAATCCAAAACTTCATCCTACCACCTTCCGTGGTGCCTCCACCCAAATCTAGAAGAACCGCACGGATTAGCATCCGGCCTTGTTAGCTAAATCTTTGTCAAAAAGCCCATCACCAACTACTAACTCTCCACCAAATGACTACATTGTAGCACCTCCATCATCTCCCACAAGCTCATCACCTCATTCACCTACCGAGTCTCTACCGAAAATCACCCTATCGGAACTCCTTAAGACTCTAAAAACAATCCCACTACCCGTGTCTAGTCTACCACTCACTCCATTTCAACCATCCAAAACTACCCAAATAGCTTCCAACTTAAACCCAAAAGAACTAGTCTTTCTAACACCACCAACATCTCCAACCACACTTTACAAAGAGCTTGCAACATCACCACCTCTACCTCCCATTATCTTACAAGAACATCTAGGTTCTTATACTCCACCACTCACCAACATCAGGGACTTTGATCCATATTTTCCAACATTTACACCACATATTCCGCATTCCACAAATCAAACCTACCCGAAAACCATCCACCAACACTACCCTCACCATTTAAATTGCGAACATTGTCAATCCAATAGGGAACTTGCAGTGGACATAAGGGACGAGAGCAATTCATACTCAACCACATCCTTGATTGCATCAACATCATCACTCATCAAAACTTCCATAATTAACCATATGCAAGCATGGGAGGAATCATATTACTATTTTCTCTATTTTTTTAGTCATTTTAAAGAACAAACCTTGCTCTTAGTTTTACATTTTGTATGTGGCCTATATACCACTACACTTTGATATTTTATTACAAGGCTTTTTTACAAACCTTGGCTCTCCATCTTGTTTCTCGTCCCATACAAGACTATATTACATGTTACTACTAGCATTTTGTTTTGTAGGTATTATCTTTTCCTACTTGACGCCAAATTCTAGGGGGAGCTACCGTCAAGGGGGAGCTAGTGCTTTGTAGATCATACTTATTTTTATTCCACAATTTATTTATTCGTTAGGTTCGCTTTTTGTTTTGACAAAAAGAGGGAGAAGAAGTAAAACTTACATATGCTTTCAAAACATACATCTAATCTTAAGTTTTACTCATCATAGCATTATATTTTGTCATCAACAAAAAGGGGGATATTGTTAATACAAATAAACCGTAAAAACGTTTATTCATATTTAGCGATCTCTTTGTGTTTTGTTGATAACAAATATAAAGGTATCATAAGTAAAAATTATAAGAATACATGTTATTATTGTAAAGTATATACATTTGGTCATTTACATAAAATGTTGTAATAATTCATTTGTTGTAATAGTTTAATAGGACGGATAATATTCAAGACCCATGACCTATACCCATAGAGCTAATCCATAACCCATGACCCATGACCCAATGTCTAGATACATTGTATCTTGTTGGGTACCCAAGGCTCATACCCATGACCCATGACCCGGTTTGTAACCCAAAACCCGGACTGGTTCAACCCAGTTTGCCGGATCCCTTGGATTGCACTGGATGGATCCCTCAAGTGAGGGATCCGCCAGAACTGGGCTACAATAGAGATTTTTGCATATAAATAGTGAGCCATTTCTTCATTGTTATTCACCCCTCTTCTTACAAACTCTCTCATATATTATCTCTCTCTTCTAATCTCAGATCTTTTGATCTATCTAGTAGTTCTTCTTTCTTTTGTTGTGATTCTCATATAGGTCCTTCTCAAAGGCGAGATCACGAGATACTACAAGTCATCCAAGAAAGGGGTCCTTGTAGGATTTTTATTTTTTCTTCACTTGACGCCCCAAACAAGGGGGAGCTACCGTCAAGGGGGAGTTAGCGTTTATTTCTTCCAAGGGTTAACTTTTTGTTTCGACAAAAAGGGGGAGAAGAAGTAAAACTTAGGGGCTTTCAAAAATTACATCTATTCTTAAGTTTTACTCATCATAACATTATGTTTTGTCATAAAAAAAAGGGAGAGATTATTAATACAAATAAACCGTAAAAACGTTTATTAATATTTTGCGATCTCTATGTGTTTTGTTGATAACAAATATAATGTTATCTTAAGTATAATTATAAGGATACATGTTATTTTTGTAAAGCATTTACATATAGCCATTTAAATACAAAAATGTAGTAATTAAGCATTTGTTGTAATAGTTTATTAGGATGGGTAAAAACCATAACCCATGGACCATAACCCATGGATCTTAACCCATACCCAAGTTGGCTAGATACAATGTATACTTAGATACATTGAATCTAAAGAAAACCCATGGACCAACCCATGACCCATAACCAAAAACCCATGGGCAAAGAGGAGCGTTCCACGGATCCCTAGGATTACACTAGACGGATCCCAAGTGGAAGGGATCCGTGGGATCCGGGGAACAATGAAGATTTTTGCCTATAAATAGAGAGCTATTTCTTCATTCTAACTCACCCCTCTTCTTACTAAATCTCTCAAACACTCTCAT
This sequence comes from Chrysanthemum seticuspe, assembly GCA_019973895.1. Taxonomy (NCBI): domain Eukaryota; kingdom Viridiplantae; phylum Streptophyta; class Magnoliopsida; order Asterales; family Asteraceae; genus Chrysanthemum; species Chrysanthemum seticuspe. The sequence goes on from BPTQ01000007.1 coordinate 297,444,709, forward strand.
TCTCTTCTAAGATATATGATTGGTGCTGAAAACAGTCAAGTTTAATCACACAAGCTGGCCACTTGTGAATGGCCAACCGTAACAAACTTAAAACAGCCTGGAACCAAATGCAATGAAGATCAGGAGAATATAATGAATTCCCGGGTCGTTAAGTCCCACGGAGACTCAATGGTGTGTAAACACTAATTCAGATGATAGAATGATCACTAAGGATAGTGATCAGTAAAGATTTTGATTGGAAATTACACTACTGATTGATTGGAATGTTTTGGACACAGAATTGGAAAGCACAACAATCAGATAAAACAAACGTAAAACGTACGTTTAAAAACTACGCAAATGTACAAAATAAAAAGTGAGATTAAAGAAATAAAAGACCTAAAAATATGAAAATGACATTTTTGAAATCCTAAAAATAAAAGAAAATTATTAGAAAAAAGAAAATTATTTTTACAACTATTTAATTAATTATTATTAATTAAAAACTATTTTAAACTATTTATTAATACTCTAAAATAAAAGAAATAATGAAATAAAGCTAGAAAAATAAAATTATGATTCAGAAAAATCTAAAATATTATAAAACTAATTTTAAAATTGAAAATATATTTTTACACTTTTTATATATTTATTACTAATTAATTATTATTTAAAATACACTTAAATACTAGAAAGTATAAAATAAACCTGGAAAAATGAAATTTTAACTTGGAAAAATCTAAAATATGATAAAACTAATTTTAAAACTGAAAAGATATTTTTTATGCTTTTTAATTATTTATTACTAATTATTTAATACTTTTAACTATTAAAAATTATAATAAATACTAAACAGATTAGGAAAATTATGAAACTTTTTCTAAAAATAACTTAAGGTGACAGGAAACTAAGAAAAATATAAAAACTAGATTTGCTTAATAATAAGCTAAAAAGAAAAATCAAAAAGCTTAATTCTATTAAATAAATGCTATCACTATATTTAAATTGATGTTTTTCTGGATTTTCTTTTTCAAAACTACTTAACTACTTAAAATAAGAAACTTTAATAAACACAAAAATTTTACAAACTAAAAATAAGCTATTTGCTACTTAAAAAGCTTAACAGTTGGCTTAATGAGCTTAATATGAGGAATTAAGCTCAAACAAGCTTACAAACTGAAACAAAAGCTGAAATAAGATGTAAATAAGCTAGTACTACTCAAATGAAGCTACAAGACACAAAAGCACATACTGATAAGCTACTAAAAAGACAATAAGCACTTGGCTTAAACTGAGAAATGGACAGAACAAAAGGCCACTTGCAGCCCTATCAAACAAGCTAGAAAATGAAATATGAAGCTTGGGACCTCTAGATGGCTAGGTCAGCTATCCAAAGAACCAAGAATCACAAGCTTAGACCAACAATTAAGCTCTGTGTGAGCTTGTGAAAGTGGACTTACAACTGGTGCACAGGGCACAATTTTCAGACAAAGGTCCAAAAGAAGATAGAAAATAAGCTATTAAAAAGCTGATTAAAGGTGAACTAGTATTTTTCTAATTAAGTTAAGCAACTAAACTTTAATACCTCAAAATATTTTAAGCTAAAACTCAATATTAAACACACACTAAAATTGTCTATTTAATTCAAAAATGACCAAAATGAAAATTTTGACTTTTATAAAAACTATCTAAGTTGACTAAAATGAAATTTAAACTGATTCTATTAAGTGATTATGTTGTATTAAGGTGTAATAAGACTGATTTGATCAATGATAACAACTTGTAAACATGAAAACAAGATCAATGATCATGAAAATCCAACAGTTAATGACAGAGATGAGATCAAATGCAATTTTGACTTTTGCTTAAATAAGTACTGATTTTTATGGTTTGTTTGAGTTATTAGGGACTAATGAGACATAAAGCAAGTACAAGCAATAACACAAGAAACCTAGAACACAGTTAAAACAAGCAAATCCAAACACCACTTACTTAGACAGTTTTGGTGATTATCAAGACAAAACTCAAATTAAAACCATGAAACTTATTACAGACCTTATAATATCACTTAATGGGACTAATGAAGCATAAAACAACAATACTAACAATAAGAAACTAAGAAATGACCATTATGCACTTAAAACTGTTAAAGTAAGATTTTTAACAACTACAAATTTAAGTGAACAAATAACTGATTTTAATGCTTAAATATCCTTAACTATAACTAATTAACAATAAAACACAAAGATTTAAACTATGAAATAACTAAAACAGAGAAATGCCAAAAATGAGCAAATGGCTTACAATGGCTTCCAAGCTCAAAACTGAGAACAAGGACCAATTATCACCCCTATCAGCTTACCACTAAGCTTCTAACCCAAGGCCATCCACAATCTACCCTGCTCCAGCTTGTGAACACCATTTCCATGGGATTTTTGAATTTTCAACTATTTATTTGGTATTTTTGGTAATTTTCTCTTTTTTGCTTCTAAACTGGATTTTAAGGTATCTAATAGCTTTTATAAGCTATATAGGAGCTTATGTGGCTTATTCAGTCCATAAAAACATCTACAAACAATATTTAATCATTCATGAGATTTTCAAAATAAGGAAAATTTGCATAATCTGAAATATAACTTGATACTGGGATTGATGTTTCACAAAAGCTTAATTATGTAATAAAAACTTGAAATACAGAGTTTAATAAGCTAAAACATACACTGAATTTAAAAATAAGCTAAAACGACATTAAGTAAACTAAATTATGCTAGATATCTTGATACAATGCTTCCCCTCTCCTCTTTATAGACTTTTTGGACTCTATGTCGACCTCTGATTGAATCCCACTTCATCTTGACCATTGAATCTTCAAAAATCATCATATCCGTCCAAGTGTAGTTTTTGGCGCCAAAATAGTCAAGAGCAGTTTTGAGCAGGTTTTAGTCAATAAATGAAGTTTGGGTGTTAGTGAAGGTGGAGGGGGACAAGGTAAGGTGGGGGGATGTTGAAAAAGTGGAAAACCAGCTCTGGTTTTTGGTTTTACAGGCTAAGAGAGGGAGATGAACAGTGCATGGTGGTTTTGGCGCGTTTGACCTTTTTTGACCGAGTATTAGTAATAAACGGGGGTCAAGGTTCAAGGTGTTGGGCTAAGGTTGGGTTTGGGCCAGCAGTTGGGATTGGGCTTTGATATTAGAAGAGTGTCCGTTTGGTTTGATAGATATACAAGGACTAGATTTGCAACTTTTCCAAACTTGAAGGACTGAACTTGCCCATTTTCCAAAGATATCAAAAGGACCAAACTTGACAATTTTAAATAGTACAAGGATAAAATTTGATCATTTTCCATTTTAAAATATCCAAGGACTAATTTTGACATTTTTCAAAGTTTAAGGACCTTTTCTGCCATTTGACCAAAGAATCATTCAAGGACCAATTTTAGCAACTTAGAATATTTCAGGGACCTTGAATGATAAAATTCCACATTTTGATTTACCAGGGACTGTTTTTGACAACTTTTGGAACTCGGGGGACTAAAACTGCCAATTTTGCAAACTTGATACGTTTTTCATCTGATTTTGATATTTTTGCATTTAAAACACATAAAACACTGATTTGTGATATTTTCATCATTTTGATGCATTTTTGAGTGTTTTCAGATGATTTTGCAGTTTAGATTGTACAAAAATGATGAGTATTTAGACACTCATCAATATAGATCACTTGATCTAGAGAGTTGTTCTTCTTTCTTTCTATTATGATCCTCATATAGATCCTTCTCTAAGGCGAGATCACGAGCATTCTACAAGTCATCCAAGCAAGGGGTCCTTGATTGATTTGTCACTCCGCAAGATTTCTGTAGCGAAGATCTTGTATTTGATATTTCACATATTTGTTGTGTAATAGTCGTGTTGGTTTGGTCCACCGTGTTACGGACTCGGTATCTAGCTTTGTACCGGAAAAAGTGTAAGCAACGTTGTGAAGGCTTCTCCGCCAAGTGAAGGAGTTTGTTGACATAGTGCTTGAACTCTATACATCGGTTGTGTCTTTTCTTTCCCTTCGCTTTACTTTATTTACTTGCTTTATCATTAGATCTATACTTTCTCTACATCCATAAGATCTCACATATTAACAAATCTAAAGTTTTTGAAACTAACGTAAAATCGGCAAAACTATTCAACCCCCCCCTTATAGTTTTCCACAATTGGTATCAGAGCTAAGTTTATAAAAGTTTTAAAGTAAAATTGTATTTTAAAAACTTTTCGATCACTATGGGTTCTGAAAATTATAAGGAAGGGCAATCTATGCAACGACCACCACTACTTGAAACTAATGGTTTTACATATTGGAAAAATAGATTCGAAACATATGTGAAATCTAAAGATATTGATCTTTGGTACATTATTGTTGAAGGCGACTTTGAGGCTACCTCAAAAGACGATAAAGGGAATTTAGTTAACATACCTCATGATAAACTAAATGATGAAATGAAGAAAAAGTTTTCTAAAAATAGTAAAGCAAAAATGGTTTTATATAATGCTTTACCGAAAAAGGAATTCGAAAGAATTTCTATGCTTAAAACCTCTAAAGAAATTTGGACTTCTTTAGTTGTAACTCATCAATGCAACCAACAAGTTAAGAATAATAAAATTGATCTATTTGCTCAACAATATGAACAATTTTTAATATCGGATGAGGAAACTATAGATCATTCTTTTGCTAACTTTAATACTATTATTACATAGTTACAAGCACTTGATGAATCTTTTTCTAGCTGCAACCATGTTAGGAGATATCTAAGGGCACTTCCATCGAAGTGGAGGTCCAAGGTGACGGAGATCGAAGAGTCAAAATATTTGACAATCCTCACCCTCGATGAAGTCATAGGCAACCTAAAAGTCTACGAGCTTGTCCTTGCCAAAGATTCCGAAGCCTCAAAGGTAAAATAGAAACACAAATCTCTTGCCCTTAAAGCCAAAAAGGCTTCAAGCGATGAAGAGAACTCCTCTTCGAGTAGTGATGACGAGGAGTACGCTATGGCGGTAAGGGACTTTAAAAAGTTCTTTAGAAAAAAGGGAAGATACGTCAAACAACCATATGACGATAAGAAAGGCTTTCGAAAAAGCAAAGAGGACGAGAAGCCAAAGGATGATTGTACTTGCTTTAAATGTGGGGACCCAAACCACTTTATTAGTAAGTATCCCAAACGGGATGATCATAAAGCGTTCGTGAGCGGCACGTGGGAAATGAGCGACGAGGAGGACGAAGAAATTTGTCTCATGGCAAATGACGAGGTATGTCACGAATACTATATGTTAGGAATTAGAAAATTCTATAGTGAAGAGTCGGTCACCCCAAATATTATCTAGCATAAGTTAGCTCGTAGACATGAAGTTATTTACATTATTTAGTAGTTTATTAGTTAATTAGTAGCGTAGATTAGTTTAGAGTAACACCGTGGAGGAAGGACGGGTCTTTACCCACTGTATGCCTGATCCACAGTCCGTTAGGAGGACGTATTGTTTGTAAGTATAAATACCCCTTCCATCCATGGAAGGGGTGTGGCTTCTTTGAATAAACCTTTCATTTCATATAGCAACTCTCTTTCAAGAACCTCCTCTCAACTCTCTTCATCTCTCTAAAATGGCTTACTTGTTTAATCACAATCCTAGACCACCCGAATCATCAAACAACATAAATATTGGATCCTAACAATTGGTTTCAGAGCCAGGTTGTGTTGTTTGTGTTGATTTGGGTCTCATTCGAATGGTTTTTATTCGATTCATGTATGCGGTTTTGACGTGGTTTTTGATGTTTAAAATGGTTTTTAAAACTGTTTTTAAACTCTTGTCTCAAACTGTTTTATTCGAATGTTTTAAATGGTTGTATGATGGTTTTTGACGTGGGTAAAGGTTGAGCTGTATATGATGGGTTTTGAAAATGGTTGTTAAAACTGTTTTTAAAATGGTTAATACTGTTTTTAATGTTCGTGCTGAATCTGGTGTTGAAACTATTTGTTAACTTGTTTTAAGCTCGTTTCATTTATGCGAGTTGACTGTTTTTTCATCAAAGCGAGTTGACAGTATTGACTGTCTCTACTCAATGTATTCTTGGATGTGAGTTGTCATGCTGTCCAGATACAATGGCCCCTATGCGAGTTGCCTACTTGCATTACTTAATGCGAGTTGTTGATATCTGTCTAGATTCAATGTTCGGTAAGCGAGTTGGTCAGGTCAAATGCGTGTTGGTATGGTCAAAAGCGAGTTGGGGTACTGGTTCAGTTTCATGCGAGTTACTTAACTCGCATTTGGTTTTATTGCACTTTGCTATTGAGCGAGTTTCCTTTGATTTCATGTCAAAAGCGAGTTGTCATGCTGCATAAATGTTTTGATGCGAGTTGATGACAAAAGCGAGTTGGGTTAAAATGCGAGTTGACCTTTTAGTCAACTGAGACTGGATTAAGATGATGCGACTTGACATGTAATGAAGAAATGAAGAAGAATGTATGCATACCTCAACCACTAAGACCTCAATAATCATACAATCTACCAAAACCAACAAGACCACAAACCAATAACAACTTTCGACCTCAGGATAAAAACCTTCATCAGTCCACAAACTTTTGAAACAAAAAATTAATCAAACAAACTCACCACAATCAAATCCCATATCTAACCTATCCTACTCATCCTCCATCTCCTTCGTCTATGCAAGTATCAAGACTCATGTCCAAACTCTAAGTCAAATGACCAAAAGACATTCGATCTCAGTTATCTAGTTTTGTGGTACTCTAAAGTAACATCAAGACCAAAGGTCTAAAACACGAAATAGACTTTCAACATTGATCATTTTGAAGCATTCACTTCTTGTTTAATATCCGAACAATGAAAGAAACAACATAACAAATTTGCCATGTGTTGTCTTTGGTTCGTTTCATCATTAAAATTAAAACATAACCTACCTTTTAAACGGTTCGATGATCTCATGGCTGCCGGTCATAACACTAAACCATCCCTGTGGTTCTCACCTCCTCGAGCCATCCCTGTGGCTAGGTCACGATTTGTTTTGAGTTGACTGCGTTTGGCTTAAGAGAGTATTTAGGGTTTGATGATTAGCTTGTGTGGGATGCTACTGAGATAATGAAAGGCGTTTGATATGTGATGCTTATGAAGCAGACTTTGGAGCGAGTTGAGTAGCAAGTTTAAGAGAGGATTGTTAGGAGGGGGCGGAGGTATTAGGAGAGAAATTAGGGTTGTGATGAGTGAGATGAATTAGGGCAATATCAAGTGTGGTGCAGTTTATATACACCCGATAAATTAGGGGTTTTTTTTTGAGTTGGACCAGTTAGTTTGTATTCATGGGTTGTTAGTAAACCGTGGGTTGACATGATGTTGGGCCGGATTGGATTATTTGATTATTGAACCATGATAATGCTTGGTTGAGAAACGGATCCAGTGTGCATAAAGTGATTTATATGCTGGTTGCTTGCGAATCACATATATCTTGTTTTTGAAAAAGGTTGTTGTTTGACTAATGTCTTTAATTCCGGATATTATCTGTTAATTTTGACAAATCGCAACTTGAGCCGAACGGTTTGGACTTTAACGGTTTATTTAAGTCATGGGCTTAAGGTTGTTGATACTTCCTAGCATGAGCTCTAGCTACATGCTTAACGGATTGGACCAAGGCATCACGTGATATCAATTCGAACCGGGTTTTTTGATAAATGATTTGATTTGTCAATTGGACTTTCTAATGGGCCTGAAGCAAATTTATAAGGGCTGCGAGCTGTCGATACGGATAATATGAGTTTAGAGGATGAGATATGTTGAAAAGATTCGACAATGAGATTTGGTATGAGGATGTGAGTTGGTGTGCTGTTTGACTTTTTGTGTTACACATTTTCAAGAATGATACTATTCTCGGCTTAAATTACTTATTGGAAAATGTTGACTACGGGGTTGTGTGGACGGTATTTCTTATTTGGATATGAAGTGAGGTTTTTCGGGCGTGTTTACTTATTTTGTCTTCTTTCTTTCTACCCTTCCTCGAAGATGACTTGTTTAAGCATTTATTGAGTGTGATAAATACTTGGCTATCTAGTTACTTTGGTGATTCCTTCTTGATTAACCAACAACGTAACTATCACTTCGGTGTCTCACGCAGTTGAGGATACGTCAAGAGGTTTGGTACATTGGGTACACCGTTTCTTTTTCACAAGGATTAGTACAAGTTTAAGTAACAAATCAGGGGAATTCTACTTCATGATCAAGTTTGGTATATCGGGTTTACTTCACCAAGTGGTCACTGCAGTAGCCATCAGAATATGTGGATGATGTGTTTACCAAAGGGTTGAATGGGTATGATGTGATCAGCAATTCGATACCACTGATTAATAATTTATACTTCATAGTCTAAGCAAAATCCTTCAAGAATTCTCAGCGTCGATCATGACTTTTCAAGATGGTTGCTTATGACAAGAACTTTTTGTGCAGATGGTCGTACACGTTATGATGCTTCCGAAAGTTCGAAACCATCATGGGGGAGAAACGTATACTTTGATGGTTTACGGTCAACCTCAGGGGGAAGTAGCATTTATTACTCGACTTAGTGTGGTTTGTGAAGTTGACTTCATTTGGGTAAAGAATTGTTGATGATGTTGTTGATGTTGGATAATGAACCGTTGATGAACCGCTGCATGATCCCCTAAAACAGATATTCACTGAAACCAAAGTCGTCATAACACATTCGAGCTGACATTGTTTACGGTTTTGTCTTGATTTTGTAAAATCCCGCGAAAGAACCTATTTCTCGGTTTAAATCATAGACTTGTAAAATCCCGTGACAATGGAAACATCCTGGTATTAGTAAAGTGCATTTCCGGATCTATCTTACGGTTTATTCTTGGTTTTGTAAAATCCCGCAAAAGAAACTATTTCTCGGTTTAAACCATAGAGTTGTAAAATCCCGTAATGATGGAACCATTTTGGAGAAGAGAAAGTGTAATTCTGGATCTTACTTGATGCTGGTGCTACGGTTTCTGCTTCGAAGAAGGGATAAAAGGATGTACTTCATGAATTGGATGTGTGTTTGGATTTTCGTCATGGCAGTTTGGTTACTACATGGTTTTATGGGGTTTTTGTGCTTTTAACCATGGTCGAGATGAAAACCATTATCATAGTTCACTTAAAACGTCAAAGGAGGCTAGATTTGAGCTTGTAACCAAGAAGATGTGACAACGGAGTTAATTCACTATTGTTTATTTGAGGTTCAAGTGAAATATCACGGGCGAGTGTACTTAGTATCTGAAGGTATCAGGGGATGGTTGGATGAAGATTCTTCTTGATCCTTGTTCAAGCTTATGATTAAAAAAAAACGAAGACTTGGAAATCTAGTTATTGTTGGGTGTCTTTTACCTTTTCTTTTACCACTTGGGGGAATTGGGCTCATACCACCACAAAATAACTATCACTTTAAGGAGTTACGTTGTAGTGCTCAGTGTCACATTCAATTGTGGATTTTCAAGAGGTAATGTACGTCTTATACTTGATGGTTGGTTGGTTAAAGAGTATAGAGTACATAGAGAGTACTTAGAGATGCTAATGGAAATCGGCACTGCTCTTTGTTACATATGTGCAAGTTTAAGTCACGAGTTCGGGTTAGTTTACTTCAGGGTCAAATTCATCATATTGGGTTTTCTCCATCAGCTGTCACAACAAAGAGCCTACTGAATGATAATGGGGTGATTACAAGTTTGGCAAGAGTAGATGAAAAGAGAGAGATTTATGACGTCTGTTCACATCAGTTCAGGCCTCGTACTCCAAAGAAAAGAAATGTGTATGTTTCAGTGCGCATCATCTTCTGAAGAAGAGAAATCTTCTAATTAATGACCATTCTCATCAACATGCTTCATATTTTTCCATGCGCTTCAGTCATCAAGTGAACCGGGCTGCTGCTGATTGTTTTCTTATTCCACTTGCTCAACTATAATGAAGATGGAGACATCATGTGCTAATGTTGCAGGGGAGAAGTGTGAATAGACTACATTTGGATGATTTTCACTTGTTTAATCAAGAATGGCAACTCCGTATGCAATTCTTGAGGGGGAGAAGAAGTATGATAATTATGCATGGTTGATTTCCGAGAATATATGGTCAAACGGCTTTAAACTCATGTAAGAACCGAGCTTCTTCTTATCGGGTCATCTTCACATGGAGTTTTTTCTCTTCTAAGAGCCGTTGGTTGACATCTTCACTCGGATTGATGAGTTTATCAACAAAGTGCTTCCGATTAATGCTTCACGTATACATCAACATGATGATTCCAAACAATCTCTCTGTTCTTGTTTGATGTGATTGGTAGTTTGGTGTTACCATCTTGTGTGTTCATTGCGGCCTGATTGCTGATTTCCTTAATGAACATCTTTCTGTTCTTGTTTGATTGGGAGTGATTTTAGTTAAGGGGATTTGCAAGATGTAAGTTAATTGGGATGCTTTTTGGTGGGATGCTTTTTGGTGTGAGTTGAAGATGTTAACTATCTATTCCCCAACTGCACAATCTTGAAGAAGGTCGAGTCTACAGTCTGTTCTACATTTTCTGCTACATGTTAGAAGACTAAAGACGAGTTTCATTTAACGATCTAAAGACTTCTTCTTAATTCAAGCATTCATCATAAAGATTGTCGGTTTAGGGGAGAGCACTAATTGGGGGAGAGTTAAAAGCCAAAGTTAATCCCCAATTAGATTTGCTCACATCGTTACTTCAGCAAGTTGATTCTCACAAGATATATCTGAGCTAATGATGTTCTTCTCAACAAATTTCAAGTATTTGGACTGATAATATATTGCTGATTCTGAAGTGTCAAAACCAGCAAGGGGGAAGGAGACACGCATCTAAACGCGAGTAAACATTGATGAGCTTAATACTTCTAAGTAATTGAAAATATCCCGGGAAGACAAATGTTATTACCGCAAAGAAACTCAAGGTTTGACTCATGGCGAGTAAACTTGATGAACTTAATTCTTCTAAGTGATTGAAGATATCCCGGGAAGACATATGTCATGACCACAGAGAAACTCAAGGTTTACTCATCAAGGCGTTTAGTGTTCTTATTCCAACTACGTGGGGGAAGAGATGTAAGAGTTAGTTTCTGATGAAAAGAGGTACACAAGTGTGTGATGATTTTGATGTTATCATAATCATCAGGGGATAGAGAGATTGTGTACATTGGGGATGCTCAGCTGTTTCATTTGAGTGCTTAATCAGTGATTCAGAGATATAATCACTTATTCCGGAGTTGAAATCCGCAGAGATAGTCCTCCGCAGAGATAATCAGTGATTCGTCCCGCTTCTTCAATGTTATCGGTTATTCTCTCTTTGGGCATTCGGGTACTTCGGGTTCTTGAGCTTCATGCACTGTCTTCAGGGGGAGAGAAAAGTATACATCAGGGTTATTCTTTGGCTATTGGACTTAATCTGCTACTTCGATGGTATAAGTTTCTTTGTCTTTGGGTATATGTGTATTCGGGTTCGTGAGCTCTAGTCTTAGAGATTGACTGCATCAATTCAACTACTTGGGGGAATTGTTCTCTTGACACTTTTTGGAATGGATTGCGTCAGACTTCAGTGGAAAAGGAATTTGAGAAGAGTTATTTATGTGTGGGATGATACGTTGCTGTTCTTGTTGATGATATAACCTCGAACGAAGAATCACGGTGATTATTCTTGAAAGGAGCAGCGGGATTTATGATAATGGTATGCTTCTCTGTGCACCTGGCTAAGGCAAGCTTGAAATACAGCTTCAAATCTGCTCAGCTAAAGGATTTTCGGTTTGGGGGGAAGCTGCCAAAGTCTCACTTTCAGTTGGTTCAATTTCTTTCTTCGATTCAAGAGCCCTGGAAGCTTTAGTGGTGAATGTTTAAGGGATGATGACTTCTATCTTCTACAACGGGGCTGCTCGATATTCTTATCTCGGTACTCGTATCATCATCTTCTTTAACTATATCATCTATTCTATCTTTGTAAATATTTATCAGAAAACAAAATACAAAAATATAAAACCAACGAAATCAAAATAGAAAATTATAAAACCAACAAAAAGCCATAAAAAATCAGAAAATTTGAAAAAGTCCAAAAATATTGTTTTTCTAAGACATTTCTTCTGGTATCGATAACATCTACGGTCTTAGAAATGTCATTCAATAATGGCACGGGACTTTAGATGAAGTTCGAGCAGGAGGTGTAAATATTTCTTTCTAAACATGTAAAAAAAAAAAAAAAAAAAAAGGGCTTACAGTTATTTCAGACTGTAACCCGGGCATCAAAAAAATGGCTTACAGTTACTTCAGACTGTAACCCGCGCTTAAAATTATGGTTTGCTATTATTTCTGATAGCAACCCGTTTTTCAAAGAAGGAAAGTGCTTCGCTTAAACAATTTTTCAAATATTTCGTGCACTTATCCTAAAACAATTTGAGGAAAGTATGTCGAAGGACTGCTGTTCCCACACAAATGTTTTTCCGTCTAAATTTCTTTAGAAAAATATTTGTTGTTTTCAAAAATGGTGGTAAATGAGTTGCTTTCAAAACAATCAGATTCAGAGTTTTTATAAAATTTGCAAACTCAATCAATGACTTCAGCGCTTTTAAACTTTTCATAAAATGAGTCATGGATTGAGGGGAATAATGTTTTCAAATCTATATCATCTAACGGGCTTTCTTAATTATCCTATATGCTTAATTAAAAAATGATGTTAACGTACGTTGAAGGACTAGGTGCCTAGGATATGATTGTTAGGTTTAGATGATTAGAGTTTGATGAACACATTATTCCCATACATTTATATGATCTGATTGATATGTTGCATTGAATTTTATTAGTCGATTGTTGTTTGGGTGATGTCGACCACCATATATTTGTATGTGTGTTCACTAACGTATGCAGGTATATTGGTATAAAAGAATGTTCCCGATCCGGATCCTGCAATTGAAGATGATTGGATGCCGAAAGGAAAGGGTAAGTATATCTTGGGTTGACAAATGAAGAAACGGAGCTTAATTGGACTTCTATGGAGAGTTGGCATAAATGCAACGTAAGAGGTCTCACTGCATCAGCAGATGGTTTTCTTCTAAGTGATTGAAGAAACGGAGCTTAATTTGACCTCAGTTGGCATTCAAAATGCAACGTAAGAAGAAGTCTCACTGCATCAGCAGATGGTTTTTCTTCCAAACCCTACAACAACAAAAACGGAAGCTTCTCAACCACCTAATGTATCTTTGTGCAGGACAAGTAGTGAATGATACCATTTTTCTAAAACTTTGAAAAATATTGTTTTTGAAAATGGAAAAATATTGTTTTGAAAATAAATTGGACTAAATTTTGAAAATCACCGGACTTCTTTTTATCAAAACCTAAGTCACTCAATTATCGACTTCAGTCATCGATTGAGGGGGAGAGTGATTTAAAATAAAATATTTCAAACAATATTTCATCAGAAGTCCGCTTGTACGAAATTATGTGGTGATCTAAAGATTTAATGTTATGTCATGGTATGATTTTCTTTAAAACTCAAAGATCTGTCAAAATGAAATTTTTTCTGTTCTTGTTTGATTGTGAAATTGTTTTATTTTACTTAAAGGTATCTTAAAACAATCATACCTGACACAAACAATCTTTAATGTCTAAATATGGTCCTTATCTGTCATTTTTCAAAATCAAATCTTGCCACGTCTTTCCCCAAAATTTTCTAAATTATTTAAATCTTTTGGGATCACAAATCTCAAAATGGTTTGAAATCTTTGATCGGGTGAGAGATCGTGATTTAAATATCAAATCTGTTTTAATGGAATTGGTTTTAGTCCTTCAAAGGTACTCCTGCCTCCATGTGCCAAACGATTTCAATATACATAATGCACATGTTGAGGGGGAGCATTTATCCAAAAACTAGATGAGTTTTTAAATCAGGCACATTTTCTCCCATGTTTTATAAACCTTATTAAATCACTTGGGATCCAAAATCTCAAAGGGTTTGATATTTTTGATCGGGGGAGAATTTGTGATTTAATAATGAAATTTGATAAAAGTTGATCATTTTGATTCAGTTGTGCAGGCTGCTCTCTCATATGTGCTAAACGCTTTCGAATCTCGTAGCATATATTGAGGGGGAGCATTTTAAATGAAAAGAAACTATCGAGGTGCAAATGCTTTTATGTTTTAACATAAAGTACCTTGATTGAGTTTTAAATGGTTTCTTAATGGCTTGTGTGATCATGGATGTGCTTCAAAAGAACTCTTGCCTCTATGTGATAAAATGATTTCAAATATCCTATGCACATATTGAGGGGGAGAATTTTACTAAAGAAATTCAAATGGCTTTTTCTAAGGAAATTGTGATCAAGAAATTATTTCAAAGAACTCTTGCCTCCATGTGCCAAACAATTTTAAATCATATGCACATGTTGAGGGGGAGCATTTCTAAAATGATCAAAACTATTAAGGTACAAAATGCTTTGATCTCGTATCACAAGTACCTTGATTGTTTTTCCAAATGATTTTTCTATTGGTTTCATGAAGGAAAGAACAGTACCAAAAGACCGACCAATTTACTTTATGCATGGTGATATAAGGATGGTTAGGTTAGGTATTCGTTCCCATGATCCCGCCAGAGCCGGAAGGATCTTCCCATGGACAATCCACTAGATAGTGTAGAGTCCTTAGGAATGTTGAAAAAAGGAGAAAAATGAGAATATGGGAAGAGTGCGGACTGAGATAGAGCTAGAACTGGAATAAACCCAACAAGGTTCTAGTAATGAAGTCTCGGTAAGCACTGAAGGGGTTGAAGAATGAAAAAGAAATGAATGAGAAAAGGGTGAAAAGAAATAGCCCTCCAATAATTCAACCTTAGGGCAGTAACCGGGTTCAATACATATGCTACTAAGTGGTTACTAAGGTAACACTGGTATTGAAGACAAGATGTCATGGACCCAGTGACGCACTGCACTAAACTTCCCAAGCCACTCAAGTTCCTCTTAAAAGGGCTTGTTTCATTCTCACGGGGAACCGACATAATCTATCGACTTTCTCTTAGAGATTATTGATATTGAAGAAGGAGACCCTCTCCCTAGTCTCCGGCACAGGAACCAAATATGCACAATTGAGTCTAGAGCCAAGAGATCATCCACAATATCTCGTTAGGACACTAAATTCTTGAAGACTTACTTTTTCACACAATGTGGAAAGTAAGTATATATTAAGAGTCCTACGCATTATCCTTGTGGTATTGCCAGAACATCCGAGTGATATGTAAAAATATTCACAATGAAGATGGAAATCCTTCTAGAGCCAACATCAAACAAGCTCTTGGTGGGTGACATGTGAAATTTTGCAAAAGATCAAGCTTGTGACAACTGGATAGAAACGATGGGGAGATTCATTCTTGAATCAACCTTGGTCCAGGAATGGAATTGACGAATACTTTTGGAAAAACCGTTCGATGTGCAAACCTTCTTTTCTCTAGCACATCGAATGTGTATTCATTTCAAATTCAAAAAGTATCTCTGATTGAAAAATAGTTTTAGAAAAACCATTCGATGTGCGAATCTCTTCTTTTCGCTAGCACGACGAATGTGTACTCATTTTCTAATACAAAAAGTATTTTGATTGAAAATTGATCTTTCTCATAAAACCTTCGTCGTATTGCAAAACTCTTTGTTCAAGCAATACGCGATTGTTTTTCAAATCATTTTTCATCAATCAGTGAATCTCAATTTGCTGGTTCACTCACTCCGTGTTGTCTTCTTTGAGACGTTCCGGTTTGAGAACAGCTAGAACAGCTGCGAAACCCTGTCAAGGAGATTCTTAGGAATCCTACCTGATCACAGGCAGTACTTGTACTGATCAACGGGGAACCGTGGGCCATGTACCTCAATTCAACGAAAGTGATCAAAGACACTTTCGTGCGCTTTATTGCTAACTGTCGTATGCAGGTACACCCCGACGATTGCAGCTGATCAGAATTGAAGAGTCAATCCAAAGCCGCATGTTCACAACAACCACACTTAATTGAAGAAATCATGACTGGTGCATATCTACATAACCTGGTTCTGATATTTTCATACTATGCTTCTCCTTCGCTGCTGCAAATATCATGAACCAGTAAGGCTTCCGCTAATCTGATGGAAAGATGTCATGATTCAAAAGTGTGAGCATGTCGGTCTAAAAGTCACAACTTTACATGATGGCAACACAATAAAGGGTGATCCAGAGATTTACTGTGGCTGATGATCTCAATGAAAGCTCGAAGATCATCAAAGATGTGGATCAGTTAAAGGCCTCCATGATTGGTCCCGAACGGTCAGTCTTTTATCACGCAAGCTAACCACTTGTGAATGGTCAACCGTAACAAAAGCCAAACAGTCTGGAACCAAATGCAATTAAGTCCAGAGGAGTTTAGTGTTTCCCCAGGTCGTTAAGTCCCAACAAGCTGTGCACTGAATAATCAAACGAATAGTGATCGGGAGAATTTGAACGGGAAAAGGGTTATGATTGATTATACCTAAAGAAAAAGTTTATAAATTACAGGGGCTTAAATGAAAATTAAAGAAAATTAAAAAGATAAATTATATTAAATAAACGCTATCACTATTTTTAAAATCTGATGTTTTTGATTTTTCTTTTACGAATTTGAATTAAAAACTACGTAACGTACAAAAGAAAATGTGAAATTGAAACAGAATTAATCCTAAAAATATAAATATGACATTTTTACAAACCTAATGACAAGAGAAAATTTTTAGAAAAAGAAAATTATTTTTATTACTATTTATTTAATTATTATTAATTAAAAACTATTTTTACCTATTTAATAATACCCTAAAATATAAGAAAATATGAAATAAAGTTAGAAAAATGAAATTATGACTTAGAAAAATCTAAAATAACTAAAGATAATTTTCAAAACTAATTTTGTATTTTTCTGATTATTTTTCTATTTTCTATGAATTAAAAACTATTTGAAACTAATTAAATTGCTAAAAATTACAAATTTAATTAAGAAAAATCTGGAAAATTTTTTTTTTTGCTTTTTATATTTATCTTAACCTATGAAAATTGAAAAATTATTTTTTTGAAACTTTTCTGAATTAATTGTATTAAAAGCTAATTAAATAGTACTAAAAACTGATTAAAATAAAGAAAAATAGTAAACAGTAATGGAAAATTATGAAAAATTCAGGAAAAGTCTAAATTTATATTCTAAATCTATGAAAAATAATAGAAGTGATGCAGGTGTGCAAGAAAATGAAGCTGATGTGAAAAGTGCTTATTAAAAAGCACTTTAAAATAAGCAAATGAGCACAAACAAGCACCAAATGAAAGCAGAAGCTAAAGTAAGCTAAAATAACTCAAAATCAACTTAATTCAACTATACTAAACTTCTAGAGTGCAATCTAAGCTGATTTGATTTGATTAACTTTTGAACACCAAACAGCTTCAACCTATCAACTTTAAGCTAATGCAACAGCTTATCCAGTGAGCTGAAACAGAAAATAGAAATGTGGACCTCAAGAAGACCTGGCTAAGAACTTGTAAACCAAAAATTACCCCAACACAAGCTCTCATGAGTTTGTGGTGAGTTCTACAAAACCTGTGCACACCAGTTAGAACTGAGTGTGTGCACAGGGCATTTTTAAGCTCTCTTGACAAGCTGTTTTGGAGCTTATAGGGGTTTGGAAAAATTTCACAAAAATCCTTTATAGAAACTAGACCAGCTCAACTTATTGAATCCAAAATCTCTATGACTCTTGATTAATATTGAAGAAATGAAAAATCCACAAAGGTTTGGGAAAACTGAATTTTCAACTTTTGACTTTTTATGTCAGTTCAAATATTTTGACCAAAGTGAATTTTGATCCTGATTCATGCACTGAGATTGATGTAATATGTTAAAGTAAGACTAATTCAGGCTAGCTTAACTACTCCTTAACCCATATTCAACCTTACAGCTACTAATTCCAACAGAGATGAGCATATGAGTAGTTTGAGACTAATTTTGACTTTAAGAGATTATGCATGCAATCTATGGACTAGAATTGATGCAAATGACCTGTGAAAGACTAGTTCTACTAACCTTTGACACTGAACTATCCTCAAACTCAGTTTAACCCTATGATCCAAACACCACTTTTTATAGTAACTTAGAACAAATTCACCCTCAAACTGAGAATCAAAGCTTTCACCCAACAATTTAAGATTCTAGACATCTAATTAGGACTTGTTAATGAGATTAAGACAGCAATCACAGGATCAAACCACATATATCAAATTATTGCAGGCCATCTCATTGAACAAGACACTTGTGCAGATTCAATGAACTAGAACTATTAGATAATTATGACTAATGTAATACACTTACTAACACATAAATTGAGCTAAACTAATCAACTACAAGCTGAGCTTACTAAATCTATACTACTTTAACTGATGAGGGAGAATCCAGAAGTACTTACAAGAGGTCCAGGCACTTTTACTAACTTGTAGCCAAAGAACACATACCTAGATCTATTACCCATCCAAGTCAAGCTACATTCAACCCAAACTCTGAACTGAACCAGCTCCTCAACCCATTTTCACCATCAATGCCAGCAAATCAGATTAGTTAAAACTTGTAACTGTAGGTTGACTTTTGTTGACCAAATTGGAATATTGCTTGAAACTGATTTCTAAGCTTACTAAAAGCTATCTACAGCTTTAGTAAGCTTATTTAGATTAGAATTAAGCTACTTGGAGCTTGAGCTTTTAGCAAATTTAAAACTGATTTAAGTAAAAAAAAATTGCAAAAACTAAAATTCGAGAGAACTTGAAATTGATTCTAAAACAAATTACAATTCACTAAACTTGCATAGTTTAATACAATAAAACTGGGAATTACAATTCAGAAGCTAATTTAAACTTGGAAAATTAAAAACGACATACATAAGATAATAAAAACTAAGTACTACTCTTTTCCTTCTCTCTTCTTCCTCCTTTTTATAGCAAAAGTCATTCCACTTGACCTCTGAGCAAATCCCACTTCTTTTCTTGGCCATTGGATTACTTGAGAAGATATTGGCCGTTTGATTAATTTTTGGCGCCAAATTGAGATATCAACAGGGAAGGTTGAGTGAAAGGGAGGAGGGAGCATTAAATGCATCTTGTTTGGTTGTTGAGGTGGAGGGAACATGGGAAGTGGGAGTTGAGCTGGAAGGATGGAAGGTTGAGTGTTTGCAGGTGAGCAGGTGAGGGAGAAGAAGAAAAAAGGGAGGGAAGGGTGTGTTTGTTGACCGGGGTTTGACTGGGGTCTATTATTGTGGAAGGGGGGGGTCAAATAAGGGTTCAAAGGATTATGGCAGGGGGTCAAGTGGTTATTGGCAGGGGGTCAAGTCTCTAAAGGCTTGGTTATTAAAACAAGGACCAAAACTGCCATTCTATCAAAGTTGAGGGACCAATTCTGCCACTTTATCAAAGTTGTTCCAAGGGACCAAAAATGACAAGTTTCAATAGTACAAGGACCATAATGGACATTTTCAAACTTCCAAGGACTATTTTTGCCAATTTTGAAACTCAAAGGACTAAACTTGTAATTTCTCAAAACTTTTGACATTTTTCACCAAAGGACTAATTATGACAAGTTATGATTTTAAAAGGACCTTTGGTGACTTTTCTTTTAAAATAAGTGCTCAGGGACTATTTTTGACCATTTTTGAAACTTGGGGGACTGAAACTGCCAATTATGCAAACTTAGCTCATTTTTCATCTGATTTTAAACATTTTGCATCTGAAACATATAAAATGCAATTTTGAGATATTTTCAGTATTTTGATGCATTTCTGAGCGTTTTTAAGTGTTTTGCAGTTCAGATTTGACCAAAAATGATGAGTATTTACACACTCATCAATCCCCCACACTAAACTATTGCTAGTCCCTAGCAATCTTTTGAGAAAATTTAATGGATTTGAATCTCTTTTTCAAAATCCATTACTTCTGGAGTAGCCAAATGTTTCAGTTCAAGTAAGAACCTTGGTACAATGATAACCAAATGATTTTGAGCAAATCACCAGCTTTCAACGGTTTTGATTTGTCTTTACCAGAAACCGTTTGCTTCTGGACTAGCCAACTCTTAGATAAAATATCTTTGGTGAGTCGATTACCAATTATGGTTTTCCAACTGCCTTTACCACAAGCCATAAACTTGCGGGCTAGCCAACTTTTCACTAATTAAAGATATGGTGAGCTGAACACCATACAATTTTGGGCAAATTGCAAGCCGTCAACGGATTTGAGATATCTTTACCAAGAGCCGTTTGCTCCTGGATTAGCCAATCCTTTTGTTTATTAGACATGGTGGACTGATAACCGTAAGCTGAGTAAGTACAAAACACTTACTCAAAAAAAAAATTTGGCCAAAAATGGGGGAATTGGGTGGTATAATTACATGATAAAATTCGTGAGAATTCCCCCCACACTAGAAATGAATATTGCCATCAATATTCAAAGTACCGGAGGTTATGCCGAAACATAGAACGTAAAAGGGAAATACTACGGCCATTATTTTAATTTTTTTTTTTTTTTTTTTTTTTTTTGATGAAAACTTATATACAACAGCGAGGGGCAACTCCCCCACACTAGGGTGGTACACACGGGTGAAGACCCATGTTTAACTACTGTTTTTGATTACCGAGTCGCTAGCTTGACTCGACCCCGAATTAATTTGTTCATGGGGAAGTAAGTGGAAGAGACAATCTCCATCGGACTTTCATTCAAGATGTTTGGACAAATATTTGAAGCACGTGAAAGTTCCACACCGATGAGATATACACAGATCCGGCTCACAAACAATAAATGAAAATGCCGGGGTCAAAGATAGTGTCTTCATTCCCGAAGGAGTGAAGAAGAGAAGAAGTCACGGGATAGGTGAAGAAAAGAAAGAAAGTCATGACAAAAATCATGACTAACTCATCTTCATCCATAGGAGAATCCATAATTTCAGAATTATGAATCTCATCATTTAAGCTCACGTGATCAAGACAAATCCCGGGTGTGTCATGATCAAAGTGGAAGTTATCATACTCCGGCGGAGATATGATATGAGTGAGTTCACCGGCGAACTCCTCGTGAAGAGAATCAATCACAAGATGTGAATCTGTGAATTCTTGTTCCACTGTAGACTCATCACTATCCTCAATCTGAGTATCAAAGAGTGGATTCTCAGAAATTAAAGTGAATTCAGAGTCGAATTCAAATAGAGGATTAGTGAGGCTTGTTTTGAATGCTTCAGGAACAAAGTGATCAACATTCTCTATTGGACTGTTAGGGTGAGAAGTGAGTGAACGATCATTATAAGGGAGACTTTCAATCTCTCCCAGATCGGGTTCGAAATCAAAGAGAACATCGTCACTTTCTGATGAAAGTGGATTGATGTGAGTGAGTTCATCGGTGAACTCCTCAAGAAGATGATCAGCATCAGATTGTGGAAGTGATGCCTCAACATACTCGATGTCTCCATATGATGCACAATCTTCGCTACAATTGGAGAAAGTCTCAAAATGATCTTTTGAACACTCAAGAGGGGAAGAAGAATCAAACATATGATCAGAAGTTCCCTGTGACTCTCTCGGGATTGGGACAAGGTTCTCAACACTAGACTTTATGAATTCGTCCGATTCTTTTTCAGGAACAGTGTCAAGATGCTCGTCCCCCATGTTCAGAGAGTGAGTAGGAGCTTCGGGTGTGATAGCAGTTGTTTGAGATGGAATCTCAACTGCTGGGATATCAACTGACTGAGGGAGTTGAGAAATAATATTCTTAAAAGGAATACTCTCCTCGTCATCATCATACATAGCTGCCTTAAGAAATTGGGAACGCCTTAGAGCTGCTTGCTCTAGGACTAATAATTCTTCCCTAGATTTGCGGGCCTCTCGTTCTTCGGCTAGCAAATCTCCCATGGTATTTTCACCACTCACTTGATTCTTAAAGTTACGAATCATATCATCAAGTGTTTTCATTGCGGTTTCAAAATCTTGGGAAATTTCTTGAGACAACGGCTCAGGTGGAGTTTGAACCGTATGGTGCTGTGGAGGTTGGAAATTGTCAAAACCGGAAGTATAGTAATTTTGATTCCACGGTTGACATTGAAGATTATCGTGAGGACCTCCACAATTCTCACAACAGTAAAACTGTTGAGTCTGGACTGGTGAATTATATGGATATTGGTCATAACCAAAGTTCTGAGCATCACCGGAAAACTGTTCATAGACAAACGTGTTTCCGGATTGACACTCAAATCCTTGGTGAGGACCTCCTCAAAATTCACAGCAGTTATGTTGATTATATGAAGATAATTCGGGCTGTGGTGGGTAATTGGAAAAGTTTGAGGGGTCGTTAAATGAGTTCTGATTAGGATCATAATCAAATGAATTCCTCGAACCACAAAACAAACAACTCCCGTTCCGAATATCATTACCACACTGTACACACGTACACCAGCGACATGGTGAACCAAAAAGAGGCTCACCACAACCGACACAAGGAATAAACGATTCCATTTGAGAGTTATGAGAAGGAATCGGTTCATTCAAAGAATTAACAAAACCAACATGGTAATCCGAATGACTATCAAGTCTCGAAGAACATTTTGAAAAATCCGGAGGTGGGACAAGTGGTGTGCTCTGAGAGCTAGCAATTTCCACCACTTCCGTTATGGTCTCCGGTTCTAGTTTTTGAGAAACGTGAAGTTTAGGCAAGTCATTCTTGCTAGTCACCAGTCTAAATTCTGCATGATTGCTTTTAACCGTAAATTGTGAAAGTTTAGGATCAATTTTAGATGGCTTAGGAGCAATTGAGGGGTTAGATCTTTGGATAACCGTAGGTTGGACGTATTTAGCACTTCCATTATCAGAGGGAAGTACCTGGTCCTTTGTCACCCCGGTTTTTCGTTCCATTTCCTTACGCAGAATTAATGGATCATCACGAACAACACGAATTCTTGACATTTGTGATAAAGTATGAAGTTTTTCAACTTCGTTCCAGAATTCGTCGTAGTCGAGAGATTCCATGAGAACAGAAGAAGTTAGAATCAAATGGATAGAGGGTAAAGGGATAAAGAATAAAAAAGGGTAAGAGGGTAAAGAGGAATATTTTTGGTATTTTTGAAAAACATGTTGTAAAAACAAAGAATGAAAATCTTTTTGGGTTTTTGATTTTTAAGATGTTTTTGGATTTTTGGATTTTTATAAGAAAATATAAATACATATAGATGGTATGAACAAGGAGTGAATATTCAAATCACTAATCTGCTAAACGTAAGATTATTAGCACAGCTCCCCGGCAGCGGCGCCAAAAATTTGATTGGTCCCGAACGGTCAGTCTTTTATCACGCAAGCTAACCACTTGTGAATGGTCAACCGTAACAAAAGCCAAACAGTCTGGAACCAAATGCAATTAAGTCCAGAGGAGTTTAGTGTTTCCCCAGGTCGTTAAGTCCCAACGAGCTGTGCACTGAATAATCAAACGAATAGTGATCGGGAGAATTTAGTACCGTAACAAAAGCCAAACAGTCTGGAACCAAATGCAATTAAGTCCAGAGGAGTTTAGTGTTTCCCCAGGTCGTTAAGTCCCAACGAGCTGTGCACTGAATAATCAAACGAATAGTGATCGGGAGAATTTGAACGGGAAAAGGGTTATGATTGATTATACCTAAAGAAAAAGTTTATAAATTACAGGGGCTTAAATGCAAATTAAAGAAAATTAAAAAGATAAATTATATTAAATAAAAGCTATCACTATTTTTAAAATCAGATGTTTTTGATTTTTCTTTTACAAATTTGAATTAAAAACCACGTAACGTACAAAAGAAAATGTGAAATTGAAACAGAATTAATCCTAAAAATATAAAAATGACATTTTTACAAACCTAATGATAAGAGAAAATTTTTAGAAAAAGAAAATTATTTTTATTACTATTTATTTAATTATTATTAATTAAAAACTATTTTTACCTATTTAATAATACCCTAAAATATAAGAAAATATGAAATAAAGCTAGAAAAATGAAATTATGACTTAGAAAAATCTAAAATAACTAAAGATAATTTTCAAAACTAATTTTGTATTTTTCTGATTATTTTTCTATTTTCTATGAATTAAAAACTATTTGAAACTAATCAAATTGCTAAAAATTACAAATTTAATTAAGAAAAATCTGGAAAAATTATTTTTTTGCTTTTTATATTTATCTTAACCTATGAAAATAGAAAACTTATTTTTTTGAAACTTTTCTGAATTAATTGTATTAAAAGCTAATTAAATAGTACTAAAAACGGATTAAAATAAAGAAAAATAGTAAACAGTAATGGAAAATTATGAAAAATTCAAGAAAAGTCTAAATTTATATTCTAAATCTATGAAAAATAATAGAAGTGATGCAGGTGTGCAAGAAAATGAAGCTGATGTGAAAAGTGCTTATTAAAAAGCACTTTAAAATAAGCAAATGAGCACAAACAAGCACCAAATGAAAGCAGAAGCTAAAGTAAGCTAAAATAACTCAAAATCAACTTAATTCAACTATACTAAACTTCTAGAGTGCAATCTAAGCTGATTTGATTTGATTAACTTTTGAACACCAAACAGCTTCAACCTATCAACTTTAAGCTAATGCAACAGCTTATCCAGTGAGCTGAAACAGAAAATAGAAATGTGGACCTCAAGAAGACCTGGCTAAGAACTTGTAAACCAAAAATTACCCCAACAAAAGCTCTCATGAGTTTGTGGTGAGTTCTACAAAACCTGTGCACACCAGTTAGAACTGAGTGTGTGCACAGGGCATTTTTAAGCTCTCTTGACAAGTTGTTTTGGAGCTTATAGGGGTTTGGAAAAATTTCACAAAAATCCTTTATAGAAACTAGACCAGCTCAACTTATTGAATCCAAAATCTCTATGACTCTTGATTAATATTGAAGAAATGAAAAATCCACAAAGGTTTGGGAAAACTGAATTTTCAACTTTTGACTTTTTATGTCAGTTCAAATATTTTGACCAAAGTGAATTTTGATCCTGATTCATGCACTGAGATTGATGTAATATGTTAAAGTAAGACTAATTCAGGCTAGCTTAACTACTCCTTAACCCATATTCAACCTTACAGCTACTAATTCCAACAGAGATGAGCATATGAGCAGTTTGAGACTAATTTTGACTTTAAGAGATTATGCATGCAATCTATGGACTAGAATTGATGCAAATGACCTGTGAAAGACTAGTTCTACTAACCTTTGACACTGAACTATCCTCAAACTCAGTTTAACCCTATGATCCAAACACCACTTTTTATAGTAACTTAGAACAAATTCACCCTCAAACTGAGAATCAAAGCTTTCACCCAACAATTTAAGATTCTAGACATCTAATTAGGACTTGTTAATGAGATTAAGACAGCAATCACAGGATCAAACCACATATATCAAATTATTGCAGGCCATCTCATTGAACAAGACACTTGTGCAGATTCAATGAACTAGAACTATTAGATAATTATGACTAATGTAATACACTTACTAACACATAAATTGAGCTAAACTAATCAACTACAAGCTGAGCTTACTAAATCTATACTACTTTAACTGATGAGGGAGAATCCAGAAGTACTTACAAGAGGTCCAGGCACTTTTACTAACTTGTAGCCAAAGAACACATACCTAGATCTATTACCCATCCAAGTCAAGCTACATTCAACCCAAACTCTGAACTGAACCAGCTTCTCAACCCATTTTCACCATCAATGCCAGCAAATCAGATTAGTTAAAACTTGTAACTGTAGGTTGACTTTTGTTGACCAAATTGGAATATTGCTTGAAACTGATTTCTAAGCTTACTAAAAGCTATCTACAGCTTTAGTAAGCTTATTTAGATTAGAATTAAGCTACTTGGAGCTTGAGCTTTTAGCAAATTTAAAACTGATTTAAGTAAAAAAAAAATTGCAAAAACTAAAATTCGAGAGAACTTGAAATTGATTCTAAAACAAATTACAATTCACTAAACTTGCATAGTTTAATACAATAAAACTGGGAATTACAATTCAGAAGCTAATTTAAACTTGGAAAATTAAAAACGACATACATAAGATAATAAAAACTAAGTACTACTCTTTTCCTTCTCTCTTCTTCCTCCTTTTTATAGCAAAAGTCATTCCACTTGACCTCTGAGCAAATCCCACTTCTTTTCTTGGCCATTGGATTACTTGAGAAGATATTGGCCGTTTGATTAATTTTTGGCGCCAAATTGAGATATCAACAGGGAAGGTTGAGTGAAAGGGAGTAGGGAGCATTAAATGCATCTTGTTTGGTTGTTGAGGTGGAGGGAACATGGGAAGTGGGAGTTGAGCTGGAAGGATGGAAGGTTGAGTGTTTGCAGGTGAGCAGGTGAGGGAGAAGAAGAAAAAAGGGAGGGAAGGGTGTGTTTGTTGACCGAGGTTTGACTGGGGTCTATTATTGTGGAAGGGGGGGTCAAATAAGGGTTCAAAGGATTATGGCAGGGGGTCAAGTGGTTATTGGCAGGGGGTCAAGTCTCTAAAGGCTTGGTTATTAAAACAAGGACCAAAACTGCCATTCTATCAAAGTTGAGGGACCAATTCTGCCACTTTATCAAAGTTGTTCCAAGGGACCAAAAATGACAAGTTTCAATAGTACAAGGACCATAATGGACATTTTCAAACTTCCAAGGACTATTTTTGCCAATTTTGAAACTCAAAGGACTAAACTTGTAATTTCTCAAAACTTTTGACATTTTTTACCAAAGGACTAATTATGACAAGTTATGATTTTAAAAGGACCTTTGGTGACTTTTCTTTTAAAATAAGTGCTCAGGGACTATTTTTGACCATTTTTGAAACTTGGGGGACTGAAACTGCCAATTATGCAAACTTAGCTCATTTTTCATCGGATTTTAAACATTTTGCATCTGAAACATATAAAATGCAATTTTGAGATATTTTCAGTATTTTGATGCATTTCTGAGCGTTTTTATGTGTTTTGCAGTTCAGATTTGACCAAAAATGATGAGTATTTACACACTCATCACTCCACTTAAAGTACAAAGTTATCGGACCTTAAAGAATCGCTACTAATGCACAAAGATTGCGGAATTGAAGAATTGAAGTCTACGAGCTCAAGAAAAAAGTCAAGAATAGAATGCTAGGATTCAAAATGTAAAACATGGGGTGACCTCCCTTAGGGGGAGATTGTTAGGAATTATAAAATTCCATAGTGAAGAGTCGGTCACCCCAAATATTATCTAGCATAAGTTAGCTCGTAGACATGAAGTTATTTACATTATTTAGTAGTTTATTAGTTAATTAGTAGCGTAGATTAGTTTAGAGTAACACCGTGG
The DNA here is from genome assembly GCA_019973895.1 of Chrysanthemum seticuspe. Taxonomy (NCBI): domain Eukaryota; kingdom Viridiplantae; phylum Streptophyta; class Magnoliopsida; order Asterales; family Asteraceae; genus Chrysanthemum; species Chrysanthemum seticuspe. The sequence continues at coordinate 297,472,098 of BPTQ01000007.1, forward strand.
AGGAAGGACGGGTCTTTACCCACTGTATGCCTGATCCACAGTCCGTTAGGAGGACGTATTGTTTGTAAGTATAAATACCCCTTCCATCCATGGAAGGGGTGTGGCTTCTTTGAATAAACCTTTCATTTCATATAGCAACTCTCTTTCAAGAACCTCCTCTCAACTCTCTTCATCTCTCTAAAATGGCTTACTTGTTTAATCACAATCCTAGACCACCCGAATCATCAAACAACATAAATATTGGATCCTAACACTATAGTAGTTCATCACTTGATGACGACTCTTTGCATAATGAATATGACAAACTATGCAACATTAGCTTAAAACTAATTAACAAAAATAGGCTTTTAAAGAGTCAAAACCAACGTTTAGATAAAGAAGTCATAGAATTAAAAGCAAAACTAAAACGTTTAGAAAAGGGTAAAATAGCAAGTGGTGAATGTGAACTTTGCGTTCAACTTCAAACACTAGTTGATCATCTAGATTCTAAAATTGCTAGAATGAGTATGAACACCTTAGATACAATACTAGATGGTGTTAAAACCGGTAACAACCTAAAAGGCTTAGGTATTCAACAACTTGATCCATCAACTAGTGAAAGTAAAGAAACAAAATTTGTTAAGGCGCTAGAAAAACCAGCCACTGTTGTGGCGGATCCCACGAATCCCCTAAAAAGGGAACCGGCTAGTGTACAGATAGGGATCCGTGGATCTGCTGTAGCAAATAGTAGTAATAACGTAGCGTCTTCATCTAGAACTGATTTTGTTATCATTAATAGGAAGAAACCAACTCACGTCACCACTAGACAACCACCTCCAAAATATAAGTCTATTTTTGCAAGAAACAAAGCTCCATCTTTTTCAAAACCTAATTCATTTAGGAGACCTAATAACGTTTATCCAAGAAGTAACCATCAAATGGGATGGAACCCAAATATGCAAAACGGTTTTCCTTTTCAAAACCTTGCTCCATGGAATGCATATTCATCTTATCCATACATGTCTAACATGAATGGAATGTTTAACACTAATGGACCCATGAACAAATGGGGACCAAACTTTTGAGTTTATTATTGTTTTAGGTGTGCTTAAAGGTCGATCTAGACCCCGATGAATGGGTCAAGGATAGCGGGTGCACAAGACACATGACCGGCAATAGGGATCTATTCTCCACATATGAATCCGTAAATGGAGGTAATGTGGTGTTTGGAAATAGAAAAAGTAGAATCATCGGTAAAGGTACGATTTCTAACAAATCTCTAACCATTAACGATGTGTGTCACGTAGAAAACCTAAACTTTAATCTCTTAAGTATAGGACAAATATGTGATAAAAAGTGCAATGTACTTTTTACCGAAACCGGTAGTAAGATACTAAAAAATGGCATAACCATAGGAAGAGGAATTAGGAAACATGGAGTCTATGTCATTAAAATTGGTAATGAACCTAAAGACAAACTTTGTCTTACCTCTATGGATGATACTTCGACCTTATGGCATCGAAGATTGGGTCATGCCAATATGCGACTTCTTCAATCACTATCATCCAAAGATCTAGTAAGAGATCTACCTAAGTTAAAATATGAACATCACTTTTGTGATGCTTGTAATGTAGGAAAACAAGCTCATTCTAGTCATAAAGCTAAAAAAATGGTGTCAACAACTAGGTGTCTAGAATTACTACATATGGATCTATTTGGTCCATCCGCTATCCAAAGTTATGGAGGCAACTACTACACTTTGGTCATAGTGGATGACTATTCTAGGTATACATGGACAAAATTTTTAAAGAACAAAACGGAAACCTTTAATTATTTTCAAATATTAAGAAAAAATATCCAAAGACAAATAGGAAGTCCTATAGTGTCCATTAGGACGGATCATGGTAGGGAATTCGATAATGAAGTGCAATTTGGAGCCTTTTGTGATGCTAATGGTATTACTCACAACTTCTCGGCTCCACGCACTCCACAATCGAATGGGGTAGTAGAAAGAAAGAATAGAACCCTAGAAGAAATGAGTCGAACAATGCTTAATAAACAATCCATACCTCAAAAGTTTTGGTGTAATGCCGTTGATACTTCAACGTACATACTCAATCGAGTACTAATAAGACCAATCTTAGGTAAAACTCCATATGAGTTACTCCGAGGCAAAAAGCCTACGTTAAATCACCTTAGAGTCTTTGGAAGCAAATGTTTTATTCTTAACACTAAAGATTACCTTACAAAATTTGATCCTAAATCAACCGAAGGTATCTTTCTAGGTTATTCGCCAAATAGCAAAGCTTACGTCATATTAAACAAAGAAACAATGAAGGTAGAAGAGTCATTAAATATAAAATTTGATGAAAGTCCACCCAAACCCTCTCCACCTCTTGTCGATGACGAGATCATAGAAAGTGATGCTATAGTAATAAAGAAAAAGATAAATGAAGAAGAACATTTAAATGATGAAATCATAAACATTAAAGAATCCAAAGATCACCCCGTAGATAAAGTCATAGGAAAGCTAAACGAACGAACATTAAGGTCTCAAGTTCAAAATCAAAGTAGCTTGTTTTGTTTTGTTTCAACCATAGAACCTAGGAATACACAAGAAGCCATAAAAGATGAGAGTTGGGTAATGGCTATGCAAGAAGAACTAAATCAATTCGTTTCTAATGATGTTTGGACGCTTGTCCCTCCACCTAGTAATCAAACCATAATAGGAACCAAATGGGTTTATAAAAACAAATTAGATGCAAACGGAGTAGTGTCTAGGAACAAGGCTAGACTCGTTGCCCAAGGGTATAACCAACAAGAAGGAATAGACTTTGATGAGACCTATGCCCCCGTGGCTAGATTAGAGTCTATAAGAATACTTCTTGCGTATGCTTGTGCTAATGATCTAAAGCTTTATCAAATGGATGTCAAAAGCGCTTTTCTAAATGGTTTCATTAATGAAGAAGTATACGTAGCTCAACCTCCGGGCTTCATCGATTTTGAAAAACCCAAACATGTATATAAATTAAAGAAAGCCTTTTACGGTCTTAAACAAGCTCCAAAAGCTTGGTATGATAGACTCAAGTCATTTTTAATTAAACACAACTATACCATGGGGTTAGTTGACAACACACTTTTTACTAAGAAAAGAGAGTCACATATAATCATAGTACAAATATATGTAGATGATATTATATTCGGATCCACTTGTCAAGACATGTGTGATGATTTCTCTAAAATCATGCATGACGAGTTCGAAATGAGTATGATGGGAGAACTTAGTTTATTTCTTGGTCTACAAATTAAAAAAGTAGAAGATGGTATCTTCTTTAATCAATCTAAATACATAAAGGAGATGTTAAAGAAATTCGGTCTAGAAGAGTCGAAACCAATTAGGACACCGATATCATCCGACACCAAACTCACAAAAGATGAAGACGGCGAATCCGTTGATAATACTAAATATCGTGGCATGATAGGTAGTCTTCTCTACCTCACGACAAGTAGGCCGGATATCATGTTTAGTGTTTGGTTATGTGCTAGGTTTCAAGAAAACCCTAAAATATCACACCTAGAAGCCGTAAAAAGGATATTTAGATACATTAAGGGTACAACACAATTAGGATTATGGTATCCTAAGGGCACGGGAGTAGAAACAATTGTATATGCAGATTCTGACCATGCAGGTGATTACGTTGATAGAAAAAGTACAAGTGGGGTATGTACTTTCATGGGATGTTGTTTAACATCTTGGTTTTATAAGAAACAAACGGCATTAGCAATATCAACAACCGAAGCCGAGTACGTCTCCGCCGGCAAAGCATGCCAACAAGCACTATGGATGAAACAAGCATTAGTCGACTACGACATTCATCTAAGCGACATAGCCATCCTATGTGACAACAAAGGTGCCATCGACTTAAGCAAGAATCCGGTATTGCATTCTCGCACAAAGCATATAGAGATTCGACATCACTTCTTAAGAGACAATGTTCAAAAGGGGAACATCTCTATTGAGAAGGTAGCATCCGAAGACAACATAGCCGACGTCCTCACCAAACCGTTGAAGCGGGAACAATTCAACCTACTTCGTCTTGGTCTTGGTCTAATGGAACAAACGTCGTAAATTATTTTACTCTACAAGGTATGTAAACACTAGCCTTTTTCTTTCTGAGTCTAGGTTCTCTATTTCACGCACAACTCACAAACAATACGGGAATTTTCAAAACCCAAGACAAGTTTTCAACTTATAGCTTTCTTTTTTTATTCTCAAACACATACACATTTTCAAAGAAAAACTCTTTTCAAAATGTTTTCTAAAAGAATGATACCTTCCCGTATCAATTTCACAAAAGCAATTTCTCACGTCTAGGACAAATCGCTTTTTTAATTATTAATACAAAGTAAAAAACCCGTTTTCATTGCATCTCATGTCTTTTGAATGCTAAAGGGGACACATAACTAATATGTGTTTTCGGGTACATTCATTTAAGCAACAATGAATTTGGAGCATTGATAACACTCAATTACGTACTTGTGTACTAAATGTGTGTTTTCGGGTTATCTCAATAGGATGCTTTTTCTACTACTAGTTTATTTTTCTTTTTTCTTTTAGAGGTCGAGATAACTGCAACTCCAAATAGTTTGCATATAGGCATACAATAGGCAAAAATGTTTCCAAAAGGAAAATTTTGTGCTGCCTGAATCACCAGACCTACGGATCCCAGCCTTCATGCTGGACGGATCCCTCAAGGGAAGGATCCGTGGGATCCGTGAGACAGAAGCTGTTTTTACCTTCTATTCTTCTCACTTTGGATGAAAAATCCACATTTGTTTTATTTTTTGGAGTATGCTCTTTAATGCTTGTGTTCTCATGATCACATGCCTTAAATTCATATCTAATCATTAGATTTTAATCCACATTTTGAGTCAAGCATTCATTACAATGCTTTGTTTTTCTATATATAGAACTCCCAAAATGCTTGCATAATCCATCTCATCCTCACAAACACAATACACCATGTCATCCACAAACCATTTAGATGAATCACCTAGTACAAACAACTATCTTCATGATACCCAAACCTTTGTACTACCACCATCCAAAATACCACAATCAAACTCTAGGATATTTGCACGGATTAGTATCCGATCTTGTTGTTTAGCAAAATCAACCTCAAATGGTTCTTCCTCAACTAACAACTCACCACAAGATGCTTCCTTTATAGCACCTCCCTCATCACCAACAAGTACACCAACTTCATCACCACCTAAAGTCACTCTTTTGGAACTCCTTAAGACTCCAACAAGATCTAAACAACCTAAACAAAAAGAAATAGTCTTTTCAACACCCCCCCACATCTTCAAATACTATTTTTCAAGATCTTGAAACATCACCACCATTAGCTCCCATCACATTACAAGAACATCTAGGTTCTTTTCCACCACCATTTACAAACATTCCGGATGTTGATCCATATTTTCCTAAATTTCCACCACATCTTCTGCATAACTCAAATCAAAACAACCCGGAAAACTTCCGCACTCATTACCCACATCACTTACATTGTGAACATTGCAAATCCACTAGGAAAATCGCAATAGAAGTTAGGGAAGAAATGTGTTTCATACTCAACCTCATCCTTGATCGTATCAATACCATCACTCATCAAAACCTCCATCCATAACCTTATGCAAGCATGGAAGGAATCATTACTACTATTTTCCATTTTTAGTATTTTTTTTCTTTTGAAGTCATTTTTAAGAACAAGTCTTGTTCTTATTTTTACATGCTTGTACGTGGCATAAATACCACTACAATTTGTTGTTTTATTACAAGGCCTTGTTTACATACCTTGGCTCCCAATCTTGATTCTCGGCAATCACAAGATTATTTAAGCATGTTACTAACCTTTCTTCTTGTAGGATTTTTATTTTTTCTTCACTTGACGCCCCAAACAAGGGGGAGCTACCGTCAAGGGGGAGTTAGCATTTATTTCTTCCAAGGGTTAACTTTTTGTTTCGACAAAAAGGGGGAGAAGAAGTAAAACTTAGGGGTCAAAAATTACATCTATTCTTAAGTTTTACTCATCATAACATTATGTTTTGTCATCAACAAAAAGGGAGAGATTGTTAATACAAATAAACCGTAAAAACGTTTATTAATATTTTGCGATCTCTATGTGTTTTGTTGATAAAAAATATAATGTTATCTTAAGTATAATTATAAGGATACATGTTATTTTTGTAAATCATTTACATATAGCCATTTAAATACAAAAATGTAGTAATTAAGCATTTGTTGTAATAGTTTATTAGGATGGGTAAAAACCATAACCCATGGACCATAACCCATGGATCTTAACCCATACCCAAGTTGGCTAGATACAATGTATACTTAGATACATTGAATCTAAAGAAAACCCATGGACCAACCCATAACCCATGACCCATAACCAAAAAACCCATAGGCAAAGAGGAGCGTTCCACGGATCCCTAGGATTACACTAGACGGATCCCAAGTGGAAGGGATCCGTGGGATTCGGGGAACAGTGAAGATTTTTGCCTATAAATAGAGAGCCATTTCTTCATTCTAACTCACCCCTCTTCTTACTAAATCTCTCAAACACTCTCATTCTCTTCTAACATATAGATCACTTGATCTAGAGAGTTGTTCTTCTTTCTTTCTATTGTGATCCTCATATAGGTCCTTCTCTAAGGCGAGATCACGAGCATTCTAAAAGTCATCCAAGCAAGGGGTCCTTGATTGATTTGTCACTCTGCAAGATTTCTGTAGCGAAGATCTTGTATTTGATATTTCACATATTTGTTGTGTAATAGTCGTGTTGGTTTGGTCCACCGTGTTACGGACTCGGTATCTAGCTTTGTACCGGAAAAAGTGTAAGCAACGTTGTGAAGGCTTCTCCGCCAAGTGAAGGAGTTTGTTGACATAGTGCTTGAACTCTCGAGTTGGTGACTCGGGGAGTGGAGTAGGGCAAGGAAGGTGTCCTTGTAGCCGAACCACTATACATCGGTTGTGTCTTTTCTTTCCCTTTGCTTTACTTTATTTACTTGCTTTATCATTAGATCTATACTTTCTCTACATCCATAAGATCTCACATATTAACGAATCTAAAGTTTTTGAAACTAACGTAAAATTGGCAAAACTATTCAACCCCCCCCCCCTTCTAGTTTTCCACACTTTTCTTGGTTCTCGTGATGTTTCAGTTTTTCGGAATATCAATGAAGAGCATTGTTTACAATCCACCCCTAAATGTTACAACCAAATCAACTTATCCTACCTTGTATGCACTCATCTTTAGTGCATTATTTTTATCATTATTAAACCCTTAGTTCAATTATCTAGTTACTTGCATGGTTGCTAAGTTGAGTCATATCTTTTGTATACAGTTTTGGGACGATTGGGACTCATGGGCTAAAGTAGTATTTTATGGAGTAACGGGAAAGAACGATAAATTCAAATTCCCTTTATCTACGTAATTAAGTACTCCAAGTATTTTGATCTTTTCAAATCGAGTCAATTAGTGTTAGTTAAATAAAAGCTCAAGTGTAGGGATGCTCCTATAAATCCCTTTATTTTGATGTTATCGTAGAGGATGGTAGAGTAAAAAGGTATGTAAAAAAAATAAAAAAGTGAGAAAAACATACGGGCTACCATCCTACATCTATCTTTATGTTTATGTTTTTAAGTTTATGTTTGTGTTTTCTTTTAAGTTGTTTAGAGTTAGTGAGTTGAGTCTTGGCTTAGCAATGCCACGCTTTACATGCATGTAACATAAGATTTTTGACTTGCCACCACTAAATATCCCCTATCCAACAAAACACTTTACTTCCCTACCCTAAGCCTAACGTTACAACCCTTTGTAAAGACCTCTTAGATAGTTATTCCTAGGTGCTTACGCTAAAGCGATGGAGGTTTGATCTATTCTCAAGCCTATGTTAATCTATGTACTATGCCAGGTAATGAGTGTTTATCTTCTATTTTTATTCATATTATATTTCATATAAACCCGAGAGATGAGAGAATCCAAACACCAATTATGAGGTGCTAGTATATAATTTTCGTGCTTGTTATGACTATTGTGGCACTTGTACTTGTTGTAGACTATCTTAAACCAGTGCTTCATGCCCCCTAACTTATAAATTGATTGGCCAAAACCACATTTGCTTGAGGACAAGCAAATTTCAAGTGTAGGGATATTTGATAAGGATTTTTAAAACATACGTTTTTAGGGGGTCATTTAAGCCCTAAATCGTTACATTTTTTATCCATTACTACTTCAAATCATTCCTTTTCACATTTTAGGTCTTTTGGAAGCAAAATGCTGGAATGAAGCATATTTGGACGAAAAAGAGCGAAAACATGAAGAAAATGGCAAAGTCAAGATCAAAGGCCCTCTAGCAGAGCTAACGGCGTCCCAACCAAAGGGCGTCGCCATACCTATATAGAAGTTTTGATCAAAATACACATGACGGCTCAGAACAAATTCTGGTTCTACAACTTGATGGCGTCACGCCTAAACTTTGGAAGGCGTCTCCCTCATTTTCCACACCAGACGTCCAAGAACCAATCTCAGACGACGTCCTTCATGAAGACTGACGGCGTCGTGCTTCTTTACTGACGCCGTCCCAACGATGACTTGGCCCAAATAAAACCCTAATGATGGAGACCTGACGGCGTCACTAGCAAAAGGTGACGCAGTCGCACTTGTAAATCTATATATAGAATTCGATTTTTCTGTTTTAAAAGAGGTAGAACTTTGGAGAGCAAACCCTAATTCAGTTGTAGTCCGAATTGGATAGCATTCTAGGGTTCCATACCCTATTTTACATCATAAGATAAGTTTGTTTATCCATATTATCATTATGTATACCTCATGTTTAATTGTATGTGTGTATGCTTGCTTGTTTAACATGAGTAGCTACATTATCCTTGTGTTTGACTGTTTGCTTAGATCTATGAAACCTAGTTGTTAATTATTGTTAGGTTGTCTCTTGTCTTAATTGGTAGACGCTAGAGTAAGGAAAACTGGCTTCTTCTTTAATTGTTGCGAGCTTGAACGTCCTAAATAGCAAAAAAGCTTAGGAGTGCACCTGGGCCATTCGTTGTGTTTTTTTGCGTGAGTTGTAGCTTAAGGATAATAGAGTATTCAGGGGATATACTATTGTACTTGCCGATCCCGGATAGTCTAGAGGAGAGTTACAATTCATAGAACTAGGGAATTAGGCACCCCCTATGACTAAACGGAATACAACGCACCAATTAAGATGAGGATGTGACAATTCAACCGATCAATAAGAGATAAATAGGGAGTAAGAACATCTAAGTAAACACATTTTTTTATCATCATACAAGCACACCTACATTAAGCATAATCTATCCATAGTTAATTAGTTAATTAGATAAGTAGTTGTAAACGTAGTTAAAATATAAAAAAGACTAAAAAGAATCTCTCTCAACCTCACCTTCTCGTCATACATCTCTTTTTAGCATCTCTATTCCCCTAATCAAACCCCTGGGCTTACCCTATACTAAACTACAACGATTAGGTACACTGCCTAGAGGGTTTAAAAACTTGCTTGTATATAAGGAAGTCTTCTCGACCCCGAACCCACGCTAACAACAACACTGGTGCCCATGTCCTACCGAAACTAGGGCATGCATTCCGTAGATGATTTGGGTTCCCCCATTCATAACAAGCCCTCGAGTTCACGGCATTCACCGATGTCACTTGTTTAGCTACTGCCCTACAATATTTTGCCATATGACCAGGTCGCTTGCAGTTAAAGCATACCGCCTAACATGGCCTAGTCTCTGGGTGATGGTAGTTGCATTTGGCACACATAGGGTAAGGACCTTGATACTCCTTCTTGATAGTACTAGTTGCCACAAATCCTTTTCCTCATTTCAATTTCTTGTTGTCACTCTTTTCACTTCCTTGCTTACTTGGCTCACTCACGGCCTTCCTCTTATCACCACTCTTAGACAATGACCCATTCCTAACCATCTCATCCGTTAAGGCTGCAGATTTCAGTATTGTGATTTTAATAGTAGCAGGCTTAGACGCTTTCACCATCCTGCGAATATCGGGGACCAAACCATAGATGTACCTCTTAATTCTCTTGGATGCAGGTGTGACCATATGAGGCACTAGTTTAGCAAGCTCATGGAATCGATCTGTATATGTCGCGTGACCAGCTCCTACCATAGCATGATTGTAGAACTCATGTGTTAATACAAATAAGCCGTAAAAACGTTTATTTATATTTTACGATCTTCTAATGTTTTGTCGATAACAAAAGTAAGATCATTTTAAGGAAACAAATAAAACACGTAAATGGTTTGAACTAATAGTTTTATAACACACTTACGCTTTCACATAAAATACTAAAACTAGTATAAGTGATTTTATGACTTAGATACATATGTACAACAACTAGTGTTTACATATTGGGTTAAACATATACTTAAACTAAGTATACCAAAATGGGTAAAAACTAAGTGTATGCTAAATTGGGTAAAAACAAGTATATACTAAAATGGGTAAAAGCAAGTATATACTAAATAGATAAAAACTAGCAAATGGTTTTGACCCATAACCCATGGTTTTATATATACCACTTACACAAGTACAATGTATCCTTAAGGTACATTGTATCTAGATAGAAAACCATGGATCAACCCATAACCCATGACCCATAACCAAAAATACCCATGGGCAAAGAGGAGCGTTCCACGGATCCCTAGCTTTGTGCTAGCCGGATCCCAAGTGGAAGGGATCCGTGGGATCCGGGGAAACAATAGGTTTTTCCTCTATAAATAGTGAGCCATTTCTTCATTATATCTCACCCCTCTCTAACATACTTTCTCCCCTGAGTTAAATCTCACTAACCTTAGATCCAAGAGATCTATGTTTGTAGTTTTGTTTTTGTGTGATCTTTTAGGTTCCACTTAAAGGGAAGATCACCACCTTTGAAGTCAAGCAAGCTCAAGTCCATGAGTTGTCAAGCTTCCTCATCATCAAGGCTATTGAAGTCCTCTTGTTGATTATCCCTTTCTTTCTTCAAAGAAGCGTAGTGTTAAAGACATTAGTGAAAGATGTCTCAAGTGTCAAGACGAAGATATTAGTGAAGGGTATCTATCGTCTATAGGATAAGCACTTGTGGTAGGTGCTTAGAAGTCAAGACAAGAAGCATTAGTGAAAGGTGCTTAAAAGTGAAGACACAAGACATTAATGAAAGGTGTCTTGTAGATCTAATCAAAGACATTAGTGAAAGGTGTCTTGTAGATCTAATCAAAGGCATTAGTGAAAGGTGCCTTAGATGTACATTCGATATGGTGTGTTTCGATGTACTAGATAGACTAGCATTAGATCCAAGGATATTGATGTCCTTGATGATGTTGTAAAGGAGTAGATCTCCTTTGGGATTAGTCGTTGGTGTAGTGTGGTAGTAGTTCCTCCATTTCAATAGAACTAGGTACTTAGCCTAGTACCTAATAAAGGGTAGGCGACGTTGTGAAGGTGTAGTTCACCTAAGGTGTGAAAGAACTCGGTGGTTAGCCTAGCACCGTATAAAGGGTAGGAGACGTTGTGTTAGGTGTGGTTCGCCTTGGTGTGAAAGAACTCGGTATTTAGCTTTGTACCGGAAAAAGATTAAGCGACGTTGTGAAGGCTTCTCCGCCATAAGGAGATTGGTTTAGTGATTACAAACTCTCGAGTAGGTGACTCGGGGAGTGGAGTAGGGCAAGGAAGGTGTCCTTGTAGCCGAACCACTATAAATACTCGCGTTGTGGTTTTGTGCTTCTTACTCTTATCTCTTCATTACATATCTTTATATGCTTGTTTATCAACATCCAACACACACAACCAAATAGATTGACATAAGTCGATCTAAATAGTTTAAAAGAAAGTTTTAATTGGTAAAACTATTCAACCCCCCCTTCTAGTTTTCCACAATTGGCATCAGAGCTTCGTTACCAAGTTTCTTGAAGTATATTGTACTTTAAAAAACTTGATACGATCCATAGTTAATTGAAAACTACAAAGAAGGTTTTTCATAAAAACAAACACCATGTTTTTCAAAAACTACATGTTTGGATGTTGAGTTGATAACAACATTTTTTTTTTATTTTTTTTTTCATTTAATTGCACTAATCTTCTTTGTGATATTGATTAGTCAAAGCTCATACCCACCAAGCTTTAGGAGACGCTTGGTAACAAGAATACATTCCTTAAGAAGGTATCTTAAACGCAAAGGAGCGGGAATTGTCTAACTGACATTTGTCATTTGTAAAGACATTCCTAAGTGCACTCGAGGTATGACTTTCCACTTATATCTAAATGATATTAGTTTAGTAAATAAGTGTTATTTGTTAGGAATTTATTTGAGTAGATTTTTGTGTTTACACATGATTTACATGTAGCTTCATTAGGAAGCCTTTTTCTCACATACGTGTTTTATTTCTCGTATATATAACTTTTGTTTTATTTCTTCTTAAATCCAATAATAAAACAAAACACGAATTTCAAAAATTCCTCCTTCCCTATTAATAATCCCACTCGACGCCCACTTTTTCAATCCTTATTTTTTTTCAAATTTTCCAATTTCAAAAATTCCCTCTCATTCAAAAACTTCATCTTCTTCCTCATTCCATCTCTTCCTAAACCAAAAAGATCCGTCATCAACATGGTTTACATCGCACTCGTGCTCATCGCCCTAACACTCATCGCACTTGTGTTCCCTATGATGAAGTTCACATACGGAGACATTTACTTTGTGTTGTTAATCTATATTGGGGTCATTTACCCAATCCTTTGTATCATCCTTAGCATTGAAATGCAATATTATTGATAATCTATTTTATCTAGGATGTTTGTGTTATTATGTGTGTTTCATTTCTTTTGATCTATATGTGTTATATTTTTTCATGATACATTAGATGTCATGTATGCATGCTAAAAGAAAATGTAGGATAAAACATACTTCGTGGTACAATAACCGTAAAACCTATGTTTTTATTAAAACTGGTTCTGTTACTACAGATCCACGGATCCCGGAAGTTACACTAGCCGGATCCCTTTTGAAAAGGAACCGTGGGATCCGTCCTACTGGAAAACAGTTTTCTTGCAAGATTAAAAAACACTATCTTTCTAAAAGTAATAATCCACTAGATTTTCAAAACCAGGAGTTAGTTAAGTGTTAAAAAACATTGTTAATAAAATCTAGTAAAAACGTTAGATTTTTATAGGTTGATCATAAACATCACCTCCTATTAACCCTTCACCTCTATAGGTTCAACTATGACGCATGAATACGAGTTTGATTTTTCACTCACTAGCGTCTACACCCCGAACATCTCCCTTGAGCCCAACACACCTGGCAATCATGTCCGTGGGTTCAATAATCTCGAAAACCGTCATTTCCATGAAGGACGTATTGTAGACACCTCTCTACAATTCGAAGAAGGTATCAATACCTCCTTCCGAGCCATAGGACTAGAATGTCTTCTTGAAATCAACGAGAAGATATGTCCAAGGTTCATAATGGAATTCTTCCGTCAAGTGGAACTCGTTCGTAATGAGGATCGCTCTCTATCTCTTTGGTTTTATATCAAAAACCAAAAATTCACTTTAAGCCTTGGGCATTTTGCTCACATCCTCCGAATTCCAAACCATGGACAATGTGCCTTCATCGAAGATTGGTCTCTTGATTCTCTCTTCAACTTTCGTGAAGAAAATAGTCCATATTGTTCACACATACCCTCTCCGGAAGATTTAACGCGCATGATATGCAAACCTCGACCATATTACTCCAATACAAACATTATCCATACACGGGATATCCGAGATATTCTTCCCGCTTGTTGTGCTCACATGTTGTACTGTTTGCTAACACAACAACCATACAATCTCGCCTACTTCTTCGCAAGGCGAATTGCAAAACTTCAAGGCTCCAAGGATAAACTCATCCCTTATGGAATGTTCTTGACACGCCTCTATCATAATGTTATGCACTTCCATCCTCAATTTCAAAGTCCGTTGTACGTACTTGTGAACAAGATGATGGAACCGCTAAACATATCTCTCATGAAGACCTTCTTCATTCTTGATTCCACCAATACCCATCAAACACATAATGATCCTCCTAGCGAAGACACTCAAGGAACCTTGAATAGCCAAATAGGATCAATTCTACTCTACTCATTAGTTATCAATGTAATCCTATCTCTTTCATGAAATAAAACATCTTACATTTGATATCCTAGTTTTAGAACTCCTTTAAACAAAACTTGGAATATAATGCACTGTCATGATCATTGCATACCTTTAGTAAAGGTTCTGTCTAGCAGATAGACGGATCCCAAATGTTGTACTAAACGGATCCCTACATCTAGGGAACCGCGGGATCCGGCAAAACAGAAAATGCAATTACAAGCATTAAATGTCAAACACACCCTTTTGAACACCTTACACTAAGCTAAACATAGTGTCTTAAGATTGATTAAAGACTTTATCAAAGATAGGTTGACCTTTCCCACTCATTCCAACTCACATAGATCACCCTCTAAAGACTTTGTTAGATCTACCATTTCAATCCATCACTCTTCCGCTCTCAAAACTCACATTTCATTTTTCACTTGATCCCTCACAACTAGGTTAGAAATCCTTCAATTATGAAAATATTAATCATTAATCAACCTCACCTCAAAATTGATCAAAGTTGATCAAATCCTAGTTTTTCCCATCTCAAAACTATTAGGATATTTTCCAAAACACAATCCTAAGTCACCACCTAATCTCTAGGATCATTTAGCTTCAATTAACACTCTCATCTTTAGTGTCATCCTTGCTCACTCATTGGTGCTCATGAAAGTTCCAAATTCTTCCATAAAAGACCATCATTAGCTACATCACTCACCACCTTCAAGTATTTAAGTACCCCTTCATTTAAGACACTTAGGAAGACTGAAACACTCAAGACATTACAGGTCTTAGATCTTAGAAACATTATTTTCACTTTTTCATAGCTACTGATGGCCGGATCCCTAGGATTAGCCTATACGGATCCCTCTGAGAAAGGAACCGTGGGATCCGGATGACAGTATAGGTCATGTCTTGCTAAAACAATCATTTCAACTCATCTTCCTAACTCAAACACCCCATCTCATCTTAAATGAGTTCCTAGATCAGTCCATCCTCTGAAGTTGACTCTTGTGCATATCAATCATCACATTCCAATGAATCCTAGTGGCTTAAGGCTTAAATGCACCTTCCAAATCTCTTGGTTTATAAACCACCTTGTTAGGACCTCCATTGTCATCACTCTCATCCTAACTTTCAGATTTTACAACCTCTTGAAATCATCCCATCATGAGGAAAACCCCAAGTAGCAACTTTTCCACCAAAGAACCACCCACGAAAAAGGCCCTTGTTATACACAAAATCTCCTCAACCGAATCATCTCCAGTCAAGCCAACAAATGATAGGATCCTCCCTCTTCCAATCAAACCAATTCCTAAAAGGATAGTACCCACAAAACTACCAATGCCAAACACCACCATACCTCATAGGCCAAACAATATCATCTCCACTAAACCATCACCATTGGTTCCTAGAGCTATCTCTTTTACATCCCCACAATCATCACCTCACCTCTACAATTTAGAGGACTTGCCACCTAGGCCGTCTCATCCGCTTCCGCCGACAACATTCTCCTCATTAGGAGGAACAATGATTCAAAATCAAGGTGTTGAGTCAACACTTGCTCCAGCTTCCTTTTCGCCGTTTCCATCATATAATCCCATTTGGATTATAAGAAATCATCAAAGTCAACCACCCGACCTTATGGAAGTTGACACATCTTTACCACCATCATCATTCTTGATCGAACCATTCGTAAATGGACCTCCACCAATCCCTCCATCATTCGAGGCTCCTCAAACCACTTCAATTGATCCTTTGAATCAAGCCACTTCATTTCATCCACCACCACTACCTAGCCATGACAAAGATTGCTATCATTGTCAACATGTTGAAAGTTTGATACATGAAGTACGAGAAGACCAACGTTTCATGTTCTATCATCTCCTCGAACGTTTCGACGAGATTAAACCTAAACATAACTTGAGCTAGAAGATTATAGTGGTGTCTAAGCTTCAAGCGTTAGTTGGTCTAAGAAATTCCTAGTTATGTATTGTCTATTTTCTTATTTTTGAGTCATGTTTATCATAACTCTTGTTTTATTAAATGGAATTACATGCTACGTGTTATTTTTATGAGAATATTTATTCATATCTCATTTATGTGATAACATTAATTGTTATATCACCTTTGCTGATTTTAGTCATCAGCCAGACGGATCCCTCAGTATTGCC
The DNA here is from genome assembly GCA_019973895.1 of Chrysanthemum seticuspe. Taxonomy (NCBI): domain Eukaryota; kingdom Viridiplantae; phylum Streptophyta; class Magnoliopsida; order Asterales; family Asteraceae; genus Chrysanthemum; species Chrysanthemum seticuspe. Next base: position 297,488,476 of record BPTQ01000007.1, read on the forward strand.
TAGACGGATCCCTACTAGAAGGGAACCGTGGGATCCGTGAAGTCAGAATGTTTTTCTTTATCACATTTGCTGGAAATTGTGAATTATACTTGTTTTCTAACCCTTGTTTTGCAGTTATTCAATTAACACATAAAGTATTTGACATCCTAAAGCTAGGGGAGCTTGGTGTCAAAACAATACGTTGCAAAATTACTTGCAACATTTGATTTAAATTTGATGACTTCCCATTGCAAATATTGCAATCATCTAGGGGGAGCACACCCGTCACATAGACGTAATCCTTTGCATAAGTTAGTTGCAAATGAACTAGATTAGAATTAGTTTCTTGACGCCCTTACTTAGGGGTGGACTCGTCATGGGGGAGTAACGACGAGATCCTTTCCCGTTACTTGCTCTCCATTTTTTTCCTTTCACATGTTTTTTCTTAAAAACGATGTGTTGCTTTTCTTCAAACACTTTTTGTTTCGACAAAAAGGGGGAGAAGAAAGTAAAAACTACAAATTCAAACGTTTACGAATTTTAGCTTTTCCTTAAAATAGTTTTATGTTTTGTCATCAACAAAAAGGGGGAGATTGTTAATACAAATAAGCCGTAAAAACGTTTATTTATATTTTACGATCTTCTAATGTTTTGTCGATAACAAAAGTAAGATCATTTTAAGGAAAAAAATAAAACACGTAAATGGTTTGAACTAATAGTTTTATAACACACTTACGCTTTCACATAAAACACTAAAACTAGTATAAGTGATTTTATGACTTAGATACATATGTACAACAACTAGTGTTTACATATTGGGTTAAACATATACTTAAACTAAGTATACCAAAATGGGTAAAAACTAAGTGTATGCTAAATTGGGTAAAAACAAGTATATACTAAAATGGGTAAAAGCAAGTATATACTAAATAGATAAAAACTAGCAAATGGTTTTGACCCATAACCCATGGTTTTATATATACCACTTACACAAGTTCAATGTATCCTTAAGGTACATTGTATCTAGATAGAAAACCATGGATCAACCCATAACCCATGACCCATGACCCATAACCAAAAATACCCATGGGCAAAGAGGAGCGTTCCACGGATCCCTAGCTTTGTGCTAGCCGGATCCCAAGTGGAAGGGATCCGTGGGATCCGGGGAAACAGTAGGTTTTTCCTCTATAAATGGTGAGCCATTTCTTCATTATATCTCACCCCTCTCTAACATACTTTCTCCCCTAAGTTAAATCTCACTAACCTTAGATCCAAGAGATCTATGTTTGTAGTTTTATTTTTGTGTGATCTTTTAGGTTCCTCTTAAAGGGAAGATCACCACCTTTGAAGTCAAGCAAGCTCAAGTCCATGAGTTGCCAAGCTTCCTCATCATCAAGGCTATTGAAGTCCTCTTGTTGATGATCCCTTTCTTTCTTCAAAGAAGCGTAGTGTTAAAGACATTAGTGAAAGATGTCTCAAGTGTCAAGACGAAGATATTAGTGAAGGGTATCTATCGTCTATAGGATAAGCACTTGTGGTAGGTGCTTAGAAGTCAAGACAAGAAGCATTAGTGAAAGGTGCTTAGAAGTGAAGACACAAGACATTAATGAAAGGTGTCTTGTAGATCTAATCAAAGACATTAGTGAAAGGTGTCTTGTAGATCTAATCAAAGGCATTAGTGAAAGGTGCCTTAGATGTACATTCGATATGGTGTGTTTCGATGTACTAGATAGACTAGCATTAGATCCAAGGATATTGATGTCCTTGATGATGTTGTAAAGGAGTAGATCTCCTTTGGGATTAGTCATTGGTGTAGTGTGGTAGTAGTTCCTCCATTGCAATGGAACTAGGTACTTAGCCTAGTACCTAATAAAGGGTAGGCGACGTTGTGAAGGTGTAGTTCACCTAAGGTGTGAAAGAACTCGGTGGTTAGCCTAGCACCGTATAAAGGGTAGGCGACGTTGTGTTAGGTGTGGTTCGCCTTGGTGTGAAAGAACTCGGTATTTAGCTTTGTACCGGAAAAAGATTAAGCAACGTTGTGAAGGCTTCTCTGCCATAAGGAGATTGGTGTAGTGATTACAAACTCTCGAGTAGGTGACTCGGGGATTGGAGTAGGGCAAGGAAGGTGTCCTTGTAGCCGAACCACTATAAATACTCGCGTTGTGGTTTTGTGCTTCCTACTCTTATCTCTTCATTACATATCTTTATATGCTTGTTTATCAACATCCAACACACACAACCAAATAGATTGACATAAGTCGATCTAAATAGTTTAAAAGGAAGTTTTAATTGGTAAAAGTATTCAACCCCCCCTTCTAGTTTTCCACATCATGCTCTATCTTTTGCATTTTATTATTTGGGCAGTATTCTTCCTTCAACAACGCCTTAAAATTATCCGAAGTCATACCTATGGCTGCTTCCCTGCCTCTGGATTGAATTTGCGTATTCCACCAGGTCAACGCCTTTTAAGCCAATGAACATGCAGCATACTTCACTTTCTGATGGTTCGCACACTCACTTATGTCAATTACTGGCTCCATCTTCTCGACCCATCGAGTATAAGCTAACACCCCTCCATTAGCATCGAAGTCCACCAGTTTTCAAGCTGAGAATTCCTTGTACGAGCACCCTCTGATACTGTTGTTGTTATTTCTGTTTACTTTGTTGTCATTGGTGTTATCATTCTCCACATTGTCGTTCCTACTACCGTTATTCCCGGGGTTGCTGATGTGATCACCTACCGAGCAATGATAGTGGGAAGTAAGTTTTGTAGCTGTTGAGCGATGATGGTGGAAAGTTTGGGATTTGCATCGTTATTGTCATCGTTCCAAGATCTGTGACCTCCTCCTCTACCTCCCCGTCCACCCCTCTGGGCTGGAACACCTCAGTTAACTCATGCCTATCTTCTTGGAGGCATGATTCTACAAGGAAGGACGTTGATAAACGTTATATAGGAGATAGGTAGGGTAAGTCGATATAAGTAACGTGTTACTACACTCGACTTCCTATATGACAATCCATGAATTTGGTAAGTCCATGCCACATCATGTTATCGTAAAAAAGTTGGCCAGGAATTTTTAGGATAACATCATATCGCATTTTCTTATCATATCACTTTACGCCATTCTAACTTATTTCATCCTCCAGAAATTTCCTCGAAAGCCTTAAGTTAATTACAACTTGAGTTCAACTCAACCTCACAACTCATCAAAAAATAATTGTCTTGAGGTTAAGTCGCAAAGTTGTTAGAAACTCAACGGTCTTGATGAAATGAACTCGATTCTGGGGTCCACCTATTTTTTATTAGGAAAAACTATATGAAGGTTCCTAGGTTATAGTCTAGGTTAAACCACCTAATTGTCTATAACCAAGGCCCTGATACCAATCTGTCATACCCCAAAAATGGCGTAGCGGAAAGACATTTACGGGGCATGACTTCATGATCAAGAACACAAGGTGTCAAAATAGAGAAATGATAAAAATGCATAACATACGATAGATCATAGTCGCAAAACTCCCACAACCGGGATAAGTACAAAATCTAGAAACCAAACATAAGTCTCAAGTCAAACTACATTCATAAGGAAAAGTCAAACAACAACTCCACATGATACATCCCGGGAGGGTCTTGTCTTAAGCCTTGCTAAGCCAGGCCAATACTCAACTTTCTAAGCAACTTCGTTCTTAGCACCTGAAAATGGATACTCGAAAATGTCAACACAAAGTTGGTGAGCTCGTAGGTTTAAAAGTAAACCACGACGCTGTGAACAATGTAAAGTAGGACAATAGTATGAGTAATAACAAATTACAAGCACATTATTGAAAACAATACTAGTGTCGCGCCAACTGAACCTATAGTGTTCCTCATACATGTAACCAATACCACGTGGGGAGCTACCCCGATAGATCTATCAACTAGTGGGCCCTCAGCAGATAGGTAACAGTTGCGTAGTCAATAACTCACCAAAACAAAACATTTCTTAGCATATAATCGTATCATCACACATATATGACCAAAAATCATGTAAAATAGTAAGTCACAACATAAAAACGTTTGAAAAGCATTGGGTACCATTTTACCCCAAGGAAAATATAATGAAAAAGGGGCTACGAAAACTGACCTCAGCAGATAGCAATGAATAGTAACTTAGGCAACGCAAATAGTGTCAAGAAGCAAGGCACAACGGTACACGAACGACACAACCTGATGGATCTGGACACACACCTTGTGTCAGTGATATTTTGTATTATATTAATAAGCACGCGGAATTTACTTAGTAATACTTAGAAAACAGATTATATGATGTATTGTAAGTAAAAAAAGATTAAACACAAAACTAAGCTCCAATATTATTAATGAATAATACGAGTGATCTTGCTTATCACTAGGGTTACACCTTGAAGCTTATGTAAATAATACGTATGTAAGTTCGTACCTAAGACAATGACTTTTATAGTATAAGGAGTCCTTTACAAGATAAGTATAAAGCTAACAATATAGAATATACACAAGATCTTTTCTATACTTATCTAAACACGTTTTCCTAACAATTATCTAATAGCAGTGGTAAAAATGTGCCAGCAGTGGTAATACGTTTCCACTGCTAGTGCAATACTTAGCAGTGTCTTCCACAGCTATCAGTGGTAACAGATTATTCCCAACAATCCTCCCCTAAACTTATGATTTCTCTGAAAATCAATAAGTTTCTTCAATCTGCATCATCTTCAAGGATTTAAGGAATTCTACCAAACACTTCACTTATTCCTTAAATTCTGAATAACTCTTGAACATTGATCTTGAAGCTTAAGTAACAATGCTCTGACCTTCTCATTGTCTTCATGAACTCTTATTGTTGTACATAACATCACTGTGAGAGTTCCATCTCTAAGTTGATATTCTTTCTCAGCAAGCATGAATGCATCTACTCCATTTGTTGTAGAAACATGATGAACTTCACATGAATCATAGTAAAACCATTTAGTACCAGGACATGAACATGAGAATTTCCAGAAATCATCATAAACATCTGGTTCATAGAGCCTTCTAAGATTAACCCATAACTGCATCTCCTTCATATCTTTGAGATCTTCAGCATCAAACCTTTCTTGAACTAATTTCCATAATTTGTCAAGATCATCTCTGTCAAAAGCTTTGATGAGATCTTCAAATTGAATAAATGATTGAGTTTCACCACCTAGCCTTGTGATCTTCCATGTTGGAGCAAAATTGCTAGTAGTGTATACTTCCCAATCAATGATAGGATGTCTGACTTGCAGTGGTTCTAGATAAAAATCTTCTTCTTCAATCACAATCATATCAGTCAGCTGTTCTTCAGTAAACTTCTCAGTTGAAACTTCTTGTTATTCAGCAAACTTTGTCTTCTTAACATTCTGAGAATCACTGTCTTTGGCCTTTCTCTTCAAACCAGGATACCTTCTTGCTTCTTCTTCAGAGTTCATTGGAATGAAATCTTTATCTTGTCTTTGAACTCTATAGTAGATACTTTCAACTTTATCATCAGGCATTCCTTTGAATTGATGTCTTTTCCAGCCACCAACATTGCAACAATAAGTCTTCATGTATGCAATAACTTGTGCTTTAGTTGGTTGCCTTGGTTTCTTTTGACCTTTTCTGACTGAACCAATTACCTCTTGAAGTGCTTGATTATTCTTCATCTGAATAAAGTCCTTTAACTGAGCTGTTCTTTGTTCTTCAGTTAAAGACTTGTCTGCAACAAGGTCAATTGCCTTCTTCTTGATTACTGGATCATGTGCAATCAAGAACTCTATTTCTTCTTCTGTAGGCACATATGAAAACTCTTGAGTCTTTTCTCTAAAAATTGTAGGTGGAACAGTGTAAATTGGATTAACATCCAGTGTATCAGTATCCTCCATTCTGCCCAGTCTTTTAGCCTCCATGAAGTCTGTAACTTCTTGTTCATCTAACATTTTCTTCTTTGCTTCTTCTTCTTCTCTGATATTTTGAGCAACTTCAACATCAAAATCAATTTGAGCTTGTTCTTTCTTAGAAATCTTCCTTCCAGGTTGCTCTTCACTTTCCATACTGCTTTACCTTTATCATCAGTGGTAATTTCTTTTACAGTGGGAATGAAATCATCAGTGGTTGCAGTACAGAAAATTTCTTGCTCTAGTTGCTGTTCTTCTTGCTCAGTAACCTCCTCTGTGGCTTTACTTATAACACCTTCATCTCCAAAATCTAGCTTCCTCCCCTTAGCTTCAGCACCTATTTTCCTCCCCTGTTTGGGAGAAGTACCCAAATCTGCACTGAAATCTTCTAAATCACCATCAAGAGGTGAGGATGGAGATGATAGCACAATCTTTGCAGTTCTTCTTTGCTTTAACCCCTGCAACTCTTCCTTCAAGGTCTGAATCTCTTCCTTCAAAGATGTAATATCCTTGGCATGCTGCTCCTTAAGTTATGCCAAGTCTTGTTCCAGAGATTTAACCTGATTTGCTAATGTTGTACAAATTTGCATCAATTTCATTGGTTGCCCACTGCCCTCAACACTTCCAACTGTGTAACCTGTTGGGAGAGGTGAATCATAGGGCATTGGTTCAGGTTCCTCCCTAGTTGGACTATATTGAAGCCTGGAACAACCACTGCTTGTGCCTAAACCAAAAGGATCAGGTACATGCTGTGTTGTAATGGGAGGAGTTGGCTGTTTTTACCTCCTCTCATAGGTGTGAGAAACTGGTGGAGTATAATCAATGTGTGGAACATTGATTATGGGTGTAGTTTGTACTTGTGAAATCTTTGCAAGCATTTGAGGAAAAAGTGGTGTAAAATCCATATTGCCATCTTTATTCATATTTTGAAAAACTTTAGGCTTAAGGCAACGGATTTTATAAGTTCTTGTATGGGGTTGCAGTTGAAACTCATTTAGCACTGCTTGCACAAACCTTGGATACATTAAAATTTTTGTTGAACTATTTACATTGCCTTGCATACTTTGAAAAATATATTTTGACCAAGTAAAAGTCCTATCTAAAGCTAGACAAACCAAAGGGTAAGCCATGGTTAAACTGAATTGTTCATAAGAAGTTTTCTTAGGACTTAGGCAATGCAAAAGAGTATGTATCAAAAATCTCCAATGGGGACAAAAACCACTCTTTTTGAAAGTATCTTTTTTATCAGTGGTATCATACCCCATGGATGAAAGATGTGTATGAATTTCTGGCATGGGTAATGTGATGATACCATTGAGATCATCCAATTGGACAATTCTCCTCAAGGATGCCTCAGTAACATCAATGGTTACCCCATCCACAGTGGCTCTTAGAGCATCCACTGTTTCATGTGTATCTATATTCTCAAGTGTTATGGACTGAGCAAAAGTCCAAAACTGTTTGATTTGAGAGATATAGATTGTGGGATTTAAAAGTAAAGCATACCTTATATGGTTAGTATTGAGAAAGTCCACAATCTGATGAAAAACATGGCCACTCTTCTTGTTTGACTTTTCTAAGTAGGCCACTTGGTTGTGCTCATCTGCAAATTTTAATGGTGCCATATAAACTTTTGATGAAAATATATTATGTCAATAAGAATTGAAGAAATAACTAGCCAATTGAGACAAAAGATATATAGAGGTAGGGTTTTTGCGCAAGAAAAATTATCTAAGGAAAGTATTTATCTTTAGGGGATAAATATCAAATAGGAAAGTAGATAATCTTCTAAAAAGTTACCCTATATATATGGAAACCAAATTTTCTACAACGGCTAGTAAAAAATTAGTTACTGACACAACAGTTGTAACGGCTAGATCAAGAGTGGTAAAAATACTACCGTCAGTGGAAACTGTGAACTAGTAGTGGTAATTTTTCACAAAAATTTTCAAAAAGCAGTGGTAAAGTAAAACATATAAAAAAATAGACTGCTCTTATCATAGTTTTTAGCAAACTACCAGCTATCAACGGATTTGATATGTCTTTACCATGAGCCGTTTGCTATGGACTAGCCAACTTTTAATCATAAAGAATATGGTGAGTTGATAACCATATAGTTTTTGGTAAACTATCAATCATAAACGGATTTGACAATGTCTTTACCAGTAGCCGTTTGCTCTGGACTAGTTGATTCTTATATGGATTAGACATGGTGAATCAAGAACCATTTGTTGTGTATCTCAGTTATACACCTTTTAAGATCAACTCCCATCTATGATTTGGTTATGTATCTGCAAATGTTAGAATAATACAAAGAATGTTAGGAATTAGAAAATTCCATAGTAAAGTCTCGGTCACCCCAAATGTAATCTAGCATAAGTTAGCTCGTAGACATTACGTTATTTACTAGTTACTTAGCTAGCCTTTTAGTTTAGTGCTACACCGTGGAGGAAGGACGGGTCGTTACCCACTGTATACCTAATCCACAGGCCGTCAGGAGGTCGTTTAGTTTGTAACCTATAAATACCCTCTACCTTGCAAGGTAGAGGGTTGGATGTTCACTCGGAATCTAACCTTCCATAAGTTTTCTCTTACTTGAACATTTCCCTCTCTCTCTCTCTAAACTTACTTGTACGCCCCATATAGATCATGGTTTAATGTGTATGTGAAATCTTATATCTAACAATTGGTATCAAGAGCCATGGTTTAATCACTCATCTTTCATGCTTCTTGTTTTGGTGGATTTCATAAGGTTTTTGGGGTATTAAAGGTTTAGGAGAGTTTGATTCATTTGGACAAATTCTAGTGTTAAAGTTTGAATTTTGCTTGTACTTTTGTGTTTAGGATCATCATATGTGTTTATGTTTTGAATTGGAAGGCTTAAATCATTGTGGTTTGGTTGTTTTTGATTGATAAAGTGGTTATTTTAGATGTTTGTACGAAGCAAGTTGAGTCTCGGATACTTTGTTCTTCAAAGCGAGTTGCTTTGTTATTGGATGCGAGTTGGTACATGCGACTTGGCTGTTTAGCGAGTTGATTTTTATGCGACTTGGGTTCTAAGCGAGTTGTTTCTTTAAGCGACTTGAGATCTAAAGCGACTTAGCTATTAAGCGAGTTGTAAAGCTAGCGACTTAATTTAAGCGACTTGGTGTTCAAGCGAGTTGATTGAGTTGCGAGTTGATACTAAAGCGAGTTGGCTATTTAGCGACTTGATTCATTAAGCGTGTTGACAGTGTTGCGAGTTGATGCTAATGCGACTTGGCTATTTAGTGAGTTGATTCCTTAAGCCAGTTGTCTCCTTGAGCGAGTTGATGGCTTAAGCGAGTTGATAATTAAGCGAGTTGTGTGGTTAGCTACTTGTTCATTTAGGCTTATTACATATTCGTGATACATTCTTACGGTTGTTCTTTTGGTTTAGTAAAATCCCGTGAAAGAATCAATTTCCCGGTTTAATCAAAGAATAGTAAAATCCCGTAGAGCTTGAAACATGTCTAACTTCGTTCCAACTATTGTTTCTTCTGTTTCTGAGGACGTTCATGCAGCTGGCTCAGATACTCGTTCACCCACAATGTCTTACATCACTGACCTTTTTATCTCCAGAGTGCTTGAACTCTATGATACCCCACAGAACAATGAAACGGGTTGTACTTCTGAAGATCCTACCTTGATTGACTCTACATATTATGATCAAAACTCCTCATCTTCTTAGTCAAACTTCATCAAACCACAAATGTTAGTGACCCATGATACAAAGCATTCGGAATGCAATATTGAGCCGTTTCAATTACTTCATCAGCATCTTACACAACTGTTATCCACCCCTATGAGTCGAACATGCTGTGCTCTCTTTCGCCAAGACTTACCTACGTTGAAAAAGGCTGTGTTACTGAACTTAGATCAACTGAAGCTTCAAATTACCAATGAGAAGGTATTAATTGATGACTCTAATGCTGCACTTCAAGTTATCTACAACCAATTTCAGCCATTTATCAAAGGGGAATATTCTGCTGACTTTGATCCATACATAACTGGAATTTCATTCAAGAAACACACTGGAATGGAAATTCATGAGTTTATCAACACATATGTCCAACTCATGAACAATGTGGAAGTCTACATTAAGAATGCTACTCAAAGGAATGATTGTCTGAATAAGTTGAATGATAGTCATGGAAAATTAAAGGAAATGTGTGATATTTTGGGTAATGGTTCAGTTGAAAGAACGAATAATGCTGATGCTGACTGCGGAATTTCAGACACTTTAATGAATGATGTAATTGGTTGCACTGACCACAAAGGCTCAGAGTCGGACAAACTTGAAACTGCTTTCATGACAGTATATCCGGTTGTGCATAAGGTAAACACAGATGCCATACCAACAAATGAACAAGTGTCATGCATTGAGGTAATCTTAACTGACCCTATCTTTGATAATGATATCGATGAATGTGTCTTGGTTGAGTCTGAATCTAAAATCCTTGAAACAAATAACATGGTAACAAAAGGGGTTTATGATGAACTTTCAAACAAATACTCAATTCTTGAAAAACATTGCATTTCCCTGGAAATTGCAATACAACAAAAGGAAGAAAGTTTTTGTGCTACAAAATCTTGCAATAATCCAAAATTTCCAGAATTTCGAGAATTCTTTGAAATTAATCAATTGAAAACCCAGATTCAAGACAAAGACTCAATCATAAGCAATCTTAAATGTCAACTCTCAGATCTGCATGAGAAATGCGATCTTAGGATGAGCAATCCTAACCATGAGATGAGTAGTGAGATGAGTAGTGAGCTTAAATCTAGGAATGATGAATTGGCTTTATGTGTATCCAACTTGTTAAGAGAAAATGAGTCCTTGAGAAAGAACTTATTAGAAACAAATTCCACTTTGGCTGACATTGATGCCCTCAAAGCCCAAATTCAGGATAAGAACTTCAATATTGTTGCCTTGAAAAACGAGCTTAGAAAATCTATTGGAAATAAGGTGAACACTAAGTTTGCAAAACCATCGACCTTGGAAAAGTCAACTGTTCTGAACAACTCAAAACATAACGTAGTTAGGCAGCCGAATGCTTTTAGAACTGAAAGATTTAGACAATCGAAATCTAGGCTTGCCTCCCAAGTTGATGCGAATACTGTTTTGTCAAAACCAGTCACTTCACTACCTCGTTCCGATATGATGAATAACAAACCTCAGGTTAATGTTCAAAGTTCTAAGATCAGGAATATTAGGAGTTCATCTACTTCTCGTAAGAAGCATCAAATGGTAGATCAATCCCCTAAGAAACCCAATGTTTACAAAAAGACCAATTTTCATAAGCGGTATGTGCCTACACCCAAATCTACTAGCAGCTGTTTCCAATGGATTCCCACTGGCAGATTATTTAAGTTTACAGAACCCAAACGGTCTTACATACCTAGATCTTGCCTTAGGTGGATGCCCACAGGAAGACATTTCAATAATATTGAACATAACGGGAACCCTACTAATGATACACACAGATCAAACTGTACAACATCCAACAGTGAGATTACTCATGTCACTAACTCTTCAATTTACAATTCTACATGTACTTTAAGTGCAATGTGCTCTCAGTCATTTTCAGGTACAATGCTCAGCTCAAATAGGAACCTCATGACTTGGTTTCCATCAGAGATTAAAAGTGCTTACTCTGCAGCTATAGCATGCCAGAATTGACATACCATGTACTTTGACTCCTATTCAACTTGAATTAGGACTCGCTCTTTTTTAATCTGTGTATAAAAAGAAAAACAAAACAGAGAACATCTATTACATCTATTTTTACACTTATTTTTAAACTTATTACATCTAGTTTTACTCTTATTTCACTCATTCTTACACTTATTTCTGTCATCGATAACATCTACGACCCTAGAAATGTCATTCAACAATGTCACGGGATTTTAGATGAAGTTCGAACAAAGCAATAATAACCTTTTACTTTATTTATTTACCTCTTTTAACCCATACTCTTGCTGTAGCAACATCATAATAATATGTCAATCAAAGATTACCCTCTTCCTCGTATCATTGATTGAGGGGGAGGATTACTTGTAGCTGAATTAGTACATCTGCATGCTTTAATTTGAGTGAGGATTACCTGTAGCTGAATCAGTACATCTGCATGCTTTAATTTGAGTTCCTAGTATCTTTTATGCATGGTGGTATGACATGCGAATTGCTTTATAGTTGTATGAGAGTTGTTATGTTGTATTAAGCGTGTTGCCATGTTTTATCTATATGCGAGTTGCGTGATCAAGTAGAGGGACTTAAAGTGTCATTCCCTATATTTGTGTACCTTATAAGCGAGTTGCGTTGACAAGTCAAATCACTTTATCTTCCTTGATCTAAACACGCATAAGCTATTCTCTCTCAACTCTCATATAAGCGAGTTACATAATCAAGACTGCGTGGTAGGTTGTTTATGTTATCTGATCTTGTCTATCTTAACACATTGAAAAGATTTGTTCTTAAACCATCTCGTTCTTAACCCTTTGCAGATTTTGTCACCTCGATTCTCATCTAAATCAAATTGTTTTGGATGCTAGGTTTGTATGTTTTTGAATAACTGTTGTTGATTGTAGCTTAGATACATTCAATTAATGATATGACATACTTAGTTAATGTCTCATAGATCCTTTGATTATGCATATTGAGTGTGTCGTGTGGGTAGGATTGAGATATCGCTGTTTGGTTTGAATAGGGTGATTGGCATTCCTATGTTACATGAATATGACTGTGTTTGAATATGTGTTCGTGGTGTCGTGAGTCTAAATGGGTTACTCATGATATGTTATTGTTAGCGAGTTGGATAGGTTTCTTGGATGCGAGTTGTTCTGATGGATTGTTAAAGAAGTTACTATATGCGAGTTGGTATTGTTTTTGTTTGAAAACGAGTTGCTATATGCGAGTTGCACTGACTTATATATGCGTGTTGCCTGTTGCCTATGCGAGATGTCTAGATTCATTGTATCACATGCGAGTTGCCATATGCGACTTGCTTTATACTTTGTAATGTATGCGTGTTGACTATGTGTGTTATCGCTCATCATATGCGAGTTGCCATATGCGACTTGCTTTATGTCTATAATGCGTGTTAGCATATATGATGACCATCCATCGTTTGACCAAAGCGAGTTGATGCAAGCGAGTTGCCACATGCGACTTGCTTCATACTTTGTAATGTATGCGTGTTGACTATGCGTGTTATCTCTCATCATATGCGAGTTGCCATATGCGACTTGCTTTATGTCTATAATGCGTGTTAGCATATATGCTGACCATCCACTGTTTGATCAAAGCGAGTTGATGCATGAGAGTTGCCATATGCGACTTGCTTCACATAATGCAATGTATGCGTGTTGTCTATGACATTGAATGTATGCGAGTTTCTCTGTAACCTATGCGAGTTGCCTTTAGATGCGAGTTGCCTTATGTAGTGTGCATTTTTCCCTTAAATGGTATCCTACACTCATAAGTTTCTGCATTCTAATCACATTTATCTACATGCTGCATCCTATGACTTCATACTTGAAACACAAAATGTTGAGTTATAATGTGGTTATAGTATGTATCTGTGACTTACCCTAACAATTTTTTCTTGAATATGGTTTGTGTTGTATGTGTATCCTTCAGAAACTCAATGGCTGACATTGCATCCTCCGATATTCCCACTGCTTCTGCACCATCTGTCACTCTGACTGATGAAGAATTACTACCTCGTGCGGAATGGGTATCAATTGCTAAGAGCAACTGCTTCTTAGATGTTGATAGAGGGCAACATAATCCTACTTACCGTCTGGCTGTCGATATCTTAAAGGACACCAACTTCTTTAATGCACTAACCAAGCGGTGCACTATCCCATCCATCTATCTGCAACAATTCTGGAAAACAGTTACTTGGGATAAGATTTCTGCATCATACTCGTGTAAGCTCGATGAAAAATGGTATGACATCTCGGTTGAAACACTCAGGAATGCTCTTCAGATCACACCAAGAAACCCTTCCAACAAATTCACCTCTCCACCCTCCATTCATGATATCTTAAACTTTGTTGAAGAATTGGGATACCCAGAAAGAATAACCAAGATTTCATCACTCATCAATGCAGAATTACATCAACCTTGGAGATCAATCATCACAATCCTCAATCTATGCCTAACCGGTAAAACATCAGGGACTGACAGAGTTCGAGCTCCCATTATGTAGATTCTGTGGGGAATTGTCAAAGGGAAAAATGTTGACTTCGCTGAACTTATCTGGGAAGAATTCACATTGTCTTTAGACACATTCATCTCTGACAGAATTAACTTTGAAAATAATGTTAAAGGAAGAAAGAGTCTTGGTAAAAGAGTGATTCCCAGCATCAGTTTGTCAAAACTCATTATCCATCATCTGCTACAAACTCACCATATCAATTCACGCAGCGAGTCTGCCCGGCATGAAGCCAGTGATGAATTCGTTCTTGGCAATCTTAAATATAGTGCCAGAGGTCATGACACGGAGATTTTTGGTATGCCAGTTCCTGAAGCTTTGCTTAGTGAGAGAATCAAGAATGCTGATTACTTCAAGAATTATGTAAAGAAAGTCTCCGCTTCAACCGCTAACATCTCTAAGTCCACTTCCACTCAATCTAAATCTAAATCATCAGGAACCACATACTCAAGTCTTCCCAAGAAAAACAAGAGACCTGATAGCTCTGCATCTAAAGTCTCCTCTTCACAAAAGCAAAAGAGGAGAAAAAGAGACACTGGCAAGGGTAATAATGAGGGATCCATGATTCCAGGAAGAGAGACAGAGTTGATTGATGAAGACGATGCTGCACTCCAACAAGGAATTCAGCAAAGCCTTGACAGTCTGAACGAGACGCAAAGACCACTAGTGGGAGGAGTCACGATAAGGGAGCCTGAGTCAGCAACTCGACAAATCAATCCTGTTACTCAAGACAAAGGTAAAGGAATTATTGGAAGAGAAACAGAACAAGCTGCACACATGCTACTGAATATCTCTTCTCCACCTCCCAAAACGACGACCCGGTTTATCCTCAAGAAAAGAGATATTGTGTCATCCTCTACACAAGAGCAATCTGGGATGGATACTGATGCGACTGAAAGATCTGTTGAATCCCCTGTGTCCAGTGATGTCCAGGAAGATAATCAGGAGACTCCGTTCACTGCTGAGATTCCAGTACTTGAATCAGTAAGTGATAAAGTTGAGACGTCTAAGGACCCACAAGAGAACCTTGAGCCAGGATCTGAAGTACCCAGGCATCTTGAAGAAACAAACATGTCTACATGATCCCTTTCCTCTCTTAAGAATCTTGATACTGACTTCACATACGGTGACCAATTCTTAAAAGACGGTCCCTCTGACATCGAATCAGACAAGCAAACAAATGAAAAGGAAGAAGTTCAGTCCATGTTCTCAGTCACAATTCAACAAGACTCCTCAACCGTTCCTCTAATGACAGCTCCAAAGGTCTCCATTGCTGACATGTCTCCATCAATCACACAGTCTCACAAACCGGCAATGACTACTGCACTTCCTCCACCCATACCCGTTGATGAGCCAATACATGTTATCACTGTCAGTGATCATGTCACTCCACCTGCCTCACCACCTCGTGCCTCACCTCCTCCTATTAAAACAACAGAGGAATTGCTTGAAGAAGCCATGGTATGCATTGCAACTATTGAAAAGCATTTTCCCATAGCAGTCAACAATCTTGATCGTCGTGTCAAGGAACTGGAGAATCTTAATCTCAATGAAGTCGTCATAAAAGCAATAGAAACTGATATTAAAGATACAGTTGAATGGGCAATGAGGGCATTATTATTTCAGAGATTCAAAGATTTGCCAATCTCTGACATGAGATCTGCTCTATCAGAAAGAATGTTTGAGGTAGGAGAGGACAAGCACAGTGTACATAAGAAATTATACGAGGCGCTTGAGGAATCCATGAGGCATGATAATCATGAGCAGTTTGTGATCGATATTCGTGAAAGGGAGGCTAAGAAGAAAACAAGATCAGCGCCAAAGGATTCAAAAGATATGTCTGGGGGTCCAAAATCACCACCACCACCTCCTACGGGTGGCACTGGCACTTCAGGTGTTGGAGGATCTTCTGGAACAACCACATCTCACAAAGCAAGATCACCTTCACCACCACCAACAACTCATAAACAAACTGGAACTTCAAGTGGTTAAAAATCTCAAAAGATGTCTACTGCATGGACCACTGTTGAGTCACAACTTACACCAACCATCCCTTCTATCCCAGAGAAGCAAATGATGAATGAAGAATCCTTTGTTGCTCAAGAATCTGACTCGGATGATGATGACGCTTCTACAAGCACATCCCCAACATTACAGAAGACGAAGAGTGGTTAGATGCTTACATTGAGGGAAGACGAATCAAAACGGCTAGAGCTACACCTTCAAAGGATGTTACTCAAAGTTGGCTTACCCAAGATAAACCTCAAACTCCAGAGCCTTCGTGGTTCATTCCCGAATCCGATTCAACAAATCCAGCAAACAATTGGGCTTCAACTATCATTTCCAACTATGAAGCTCCAGCAGAAGACTCTCATCTTCACTTCACAGGGGATATGGGGAGCTTTATAAAGTGGTTTTGTGAGAAGAAGGAAATTACATCTATCACCCCTAAAGATCTTGAAGGTCCAGCTTATGAAATAGTTAAAGTCTTCCACTCGGATGCTAATCAGCTTCAATATCAAATGGAGGAATGCTATAGAATGTTGAATGATCAAGTTGGTGAACAGATCCATAGGTTTGATGTGAACAACCCTCTTCCTCTCGGCGGTGAACCCGGATTTATGACCATTCAGTCAGAATTCTTCTTTAACCATGATCTGGACTATCTGTGTGGACACACCTCTGAAAGAAGACATGCTCTATCAATTTCAAAGATGAAGGAAGCTACCTACACTGATCAAGGTCTTGAACAGATGGTTCCAGATCAATTATGGGCAGACAAAGAGCAACAATATGACATAGCCGCTTCATATGGGATCTCACATTGGTGGTTCAAGAAGAAGGAATTCTACATCGAAAGACATAGTGCCAAGAAGAGACGCAGAGAAGTTTGATCCGAAATGCGTATTCTTAGTGTTATAGGTATAGAGATCTTCCCTATCTACGGGTATGATTACCTGAAGAAGATTGTTCTTCGAAGAGCTGACTTGAAAGAGCACATCATAGAAGAAAACGATTTCAAACATCTGATGCCAAATGACTTTGAAGATCTCTATCTTCTGAACCTCCAAGGACACCTTGATCATCAGCCTGCTCGTGAGAAGAAGGCTCTCTCAGCTGCTGTCAATCTCTGGATCAGAGGCTTGGTCATTCGACTAAGAGTTGGAGATTTTCAATTGGGAATAGAAAGCTACCAGACTCGAGTCAATCTTACAAGACCAAATTAGGAAGCCAGTGGACATGAATTTCATCACGAATATAAAGTGATTGACACCCCCAGAGCAGTCATCTTTACTGACAAATACGGGTCAAGGATGTTAATGAGATTATGTGAGTTATACAAATTCAGTGATGGAACACTCAAAATGGCCGAAGAAGAATTAAACTCCAGAGTGAAGGACATCAAAATTAAAATGAAGCCGGGGGACACAACAAAATTCTGGTCTGATGAAGATGTGAAGAGGTGTGAAGAGTTCATTGCTGCAATCAAACGAAGATTAAAGACCAGAATGATCTATCGCAACCTTGAAAGCTTTGTGGGTGGAAGACTTCGTGCAGGTCATTACAAGCTACTTCAAAGGACTGAATGAAGATATTTTAAGGATGTTGTTTCTGTTTTGTATTATTTATGTGTAAAATGTGGTGTACAAACTATGAATAACTATGAAGTATGTAATAGTGTTAGGTTATGTTCTGTGGCTTCCCTTTGTGTCTAAAGGGGAACCTCAATGTTGTCCACTTCTGATCATATAAAATTGGTCACATTTTTCTCCAACAAATGTTTTATCTCACACATATTTAAATCACTTGAGATCCAAAATCTCAAAGGATTTCAAATTTTTGATCGGGGGAGAAAAGGTGATATAAATATAAAAGATGTTAAAAGATGACCATTTTAAGTGCATACTGCTCTCTAATATGTGCTAAACAATTTTTGTATCTCGAGGCATATATTAAGGGGGAGCATTTCAAAACAAATTCAAACCTTCAGGGTACAAAGTGTTCCATGCTTTTATATAAGGTACCTTGATTGTATGTTAAATGGTTTCTAAATACAAAGTGATCATGGTTGTACTTCAAAGAACTTTCCTCTTGTATGTGCGAAAACTCCTTCAAACTTCGAGGCACATATTGAGGGGGAGCAAAATTTTGAAAACCTCATCCTTCCTCAAAATGATGTATTTAATCAAATGGATTGGGAAGTGATGATGATATCTTTTAGAAATTGGAAATCAAAGAAGTTAATTCTTTCTCTTGCCTCCGTGTGCTAAACGATTTCAAATACATGATGCACATGTTGAGGGGGAGCTCTTTTTCTAAAATTATCAAAACAATTCAGGTACAAAATGCTTTGATAATATATCACAAGTATCTGAATTGATTTTTCAATTGGTTTTCAACTGGTTCCTATGGCATATGAATGATACCAAAAAGACCGACCAACTTTACTTTATGCATGGTGATATAAGGATGATAAGGTTAGGTTGAGTTCCCATGATCCGCCAGAACCGAAGGGATCTACCCAGGGACAATCCACTAGATAGTGTAGAATTCCTTAGGTATGATAAAAAAAGGAGAAAAGTGAGATATGGGAAGAGTGCGGACTGAGATTGAGCTAGTACTGGAACAAACCCAACAAGGTTCTAGTTATGAAGTCTCAGTAAGCACTGAAGGGGTTGAAGAATGAAAAAGAATTGAATGAGAAAAAGGGTGAAAAGAAATAGCCCTCCAATAATTCAACCTTAGGGCAGAAACCGGGTTCAATTCATATGCTACTGGTGGTTACTAAGGTAACACTGGTATTGAAGACAAGACGTCATGGACCCAGTGACGCACTGCACTAATTTCCCAAGCTACTCAAGTTCCTCTTAAAAGGGCTTGTTTCATTCTCACAGGGAACCTACATAATCTATCGACTCTCTCTTAGAGATTGTTGATATTGAAGAAGGAGACCCTCTCCCTAGTCTCCGACACAGGAAACCAAAATATGCACAAATTGAGTCTAGAGCCACGAGATCATCAATTAATCTCTTTAGGACACTTATTTCTTGAAGACTCACTATTTCACACAATGTGGAATGTGAGATTATATCTTATGAGTCCTACGCACTATCCTTGTGGTATTGCCAAGACTTGATTGTGTCATATGGACCTCATCAGTGGAGCGATTCAAAATTGAATCAATCCAGGTCCAAGAAAATGGATTGACGGATGCCTTTGAAAAACCGGTTATTGTGCTTAAAAACTCTTTTCTCTAGCACATGTACTGTGTACAATTATTTCAAATCAAAAGGTGTTTATGATTGATAAATGATTTTTCACTAAAACTTCATTGTATTGCAAAAACAATTTCTATTGAGCTATACACGATTGTTTTTCAAATCTTTTTTCATAAATCAGTGAATCTGTATTCACTGGTTCACTCACTCCGTGTTGTCTTCTTTGAGACGCTCCGGTTTGAGAACGGCTAGAGCAGCTGCGAAACCCTGTCAAGGAAATTCTTCGGAATTATACCTGATCACAGGCAGTACTTGTACTGATCAACGGGGAACCGTGGGCCGTGTACCTCAATTCATCAAAAGTGATCAAAGACACTTTCGTGCGCTTTATTGCTAACTGTCTTATGCAGGTACACCCCGACGATTGCAGCTGATCAGAATGGAGCGGTCAATCCATAGCCGCATGCTCACATAACACACACATTTCTAAAGAAATCATGATAAGTGCATCAAAGACTCTGATATTATCACTCCATGCTTCTGCTACGCTACTGCCAATATCATGAATCAACGAAAGCTTCCGCTACTCTGATAAGAAGAAATCATGATCCAGAATGTGAGCATGTCGGTCCAAATGTTACAACATCATATGCTGGCAACACAATAATGGTTGATGCTGAGATTTGCAGTGGCTGATGATCTCTAGTAATGCTCAAAAGGTCATTATGGTAGATCAGCTCAACAACCTCCACGAAACATACATCGTAATTGAACAATGATGAAATCACCACAGAAGCACATAGTTTGAATACTTTGATGAAGAAAAGTCTGCCAGCTCAAGACTGAAGATTAAATAGAATGCTATGATTCAAAATGTAAAACATGGGGTGACCTCCCTTAGGGGGAGACTGTTAGGAATTAGAAAATTCCATAGTAAAGTCTCGGTCACCCCAAATGTAATCTACCATAAGTTAGCTCATAGACATTACGTTATTTACTAGTTACTTAGTTAGCCTTTTAGTTTAGTGTTACACCGTGGAGGAAGGACGGGTCTTTACCCACTGTATACCTGATCCACAGGCCGTCAGGAGGTCGTTTAGTTTGTAACCTATAAATACCCTCTACCTTGCAAGGTAGAGGGTTGGATGTTCACTCGGAATCTAACCTTCCATAAGTTTTCTCTTACTTGAACATTTCCCTCTCTCTCTCTCTCTCTCTAAACTTACTTGTACGCCCCATATAGATCATGGTTTAATGTGTATGTGAAATCTTATATCTAACAAAGAATATGCATAACCGACTGGATTTAATCAAAGATACAATATCTTCCCAAAGTCAATCCAATAATATCTATATTTACTTTAAAACATACCAAAATAGGTAAAAGTAAATATCTTTTCTTTTTAAACCTTTTGATTGACTTTGCCTATATAAGGCGATTCAATTCTGCATAGTTTGTATCAAGACACAATCAAACCTGCACAAAAACCCTAAAAATCACCATGAGCAATTTCCCAGATGTCATAGAAATCTCTTCAGATTCTGACACAGAGATATCAGCGTGGGAATATATTCCATGCTATTCCACTAGTTCTTCTTCCAAGGAGCGAACTAAGAGGACTGTGAAGCCTGTTGCCAAGCGTGCACCTTCTCTTGAGTTTTACTCCAGCTCATCAGATGATGATGATCAGGATGAAACCTATGCCTTGTCCAAGAAGTTGACAAGTGCTTTGTCAGAGGCTTTGGGAACAGCTATCTCCAACATGAAGAAAATTTCCATACCAGAGAAACTTGCAAGACAACCAAGGCCTCCTCCACAAGTTCTTGGTCTTGCCTGTCCAAGAATGTGTAAGATCTTGGTTTGTTAAACAAGAGGTGCGGCGTCTAGGGTTAAGAGTTTAGAGAGAGAAAGTGGGAGAGGATGGGAACCCTAGAGAGACAAAGAAAAATATATTATGAAGCTCCAACCCTTTGCCTTGGAGGGCAAAGGGTATTTATAGGGTAAAAGCTTAGACGCCTCTATTAGGCTGTGGATCAGGCATACAGTGGGTAAAGACCTGTTCGTCCTCCACGGTGTTACAAAGTATTCTAAGTACTAACACTGAATTACTACGACTACGAGCTTTCTAACGAGTATACATACTTGAGGCGATCGACACTTTAAGTACTGGATTTACTAAATCCTAACAATCTCCCCCTAAGGGAGGTCACCTCAACTTACAATGATTACAAACTGATATAACATTTCGTTGTTCTTGGTTTCTTTGATTAAGCACTTTTGTTCTTTAGCACGTAGCCTTTGAATCATCATGTTCTGCATGTTTTGAGATATCGAGTGGAGGTCTTAAGCTGATCCACGTGATGTTAGAGCATTTGAACCAGCATTGAGATTATCAGCAACTGTAAATCTCTGACTCTTCCATTGTGGTGTTGATAGTATGTGATGTTGTGACATTTGGACCGACATGCTCATATTCTGGATCATGATATCATCTTATCATAGTAGCGGAAGCTTTAGCTGTATGTAATGTGTGAGCATGCGGCAATGGATTGACCGATTCATTCTGATCAGCTGCAAACGTTGGGTGTTCCTGCATAAAACAGTTAGCAAT
This sequence comes from Chrysanthemum seticuspe, assembly GCA_019973895.1. Taxonomy (NCBI): domain Eukaryota; kingdom Viridiplantae; phylum Streptophyta; class Magnoliopsida; order Asterales; family Asteraceae; genus Chrysanthemum; species Chrysanthemum seticuspe. Next base: position 297,510,433 of record BPTQ01000007.1, read on the forward strand.
AAAGCACACAAAAGTGTCTTTGATCACTTTTGTTGAATTGAGGTACACGGCCCACGGTTCCCCGTTGAACAATACAAGTACTGCCTGTGATCAGGTATAACTCCGAAGAATTTCCTTGACAGGGTTTCGCAGCTGCTCTAGCTGTTCTCAAACCGAAACGTCTCAAAGAAGACAACACGGAGTGAGTGAACCAGCGAATAGAGATTCACTGATTGATGAAAAGTTATTTGAAAACAATCGTGTATTTCTTAATAGAAAGTGTTTTGCAATACAACAAAGGTTTTATGGAAAATCATTTATCAATCATAAATACCCTTTAATTTAGAAACATTAATACACAGTCGATGTGCTATGGAAAAGAACTTTTAAGCACAACGGCCGGTTTTTTCAAAGGTATCCGTCAATTCATTTCCTGGACCAAGGTTGATTCAAGATTGAATCGCCCCATCGTTTCTATCCAGTTGTCACAAGCTTGATCTTTTGCAAGATCTCACATGTCACCCACCAAGAGCTTGTATGATGTTGGCTCTAGAAGGATTTCCATCTTCATCGTGAATATTTACATATCACTCGGATGTTCTGGCAATACCACAAGGATAATGCGTAGGACTCTTAATATATTCTTACTTTCCACATTGTGTGAAACAGCAAGTCTTCAAGAATAATGTGTCCTAACGAGATATTTGTGGATGATCTCTTGGCTCTAGACTCAATAGTGCATATTTGGTTCCTGTGCCGGAGACTAGGTAGATGGTCTCCTTCTTCAATATCAACAATCTCTAAGAGAAAGTCGATAGATTATGTAGGTTCCCCGTGAGAATGAAACAAGCCCTTTTAAGAGGAACTTGAGTAGCTTGGGAAGTTTAGTGCAGTGCGTCACTGGGTTCATGACGTCTTGTCTTCAATACCGATGTTACCTTGGTAACCACCAGTAGCAAATGAATTAAACCCGGTTTCTGCCCTAAGGTTGAATAATTGGAGGGCTATTTGTTTTTACCCTTTTCTCATTCAATTCTTTTCCATTCTTCAACCCCTTCAGTGCTTACCGAGACATCATAGCTAGAACCTTGTTGGGTTTATTCCAGTACTAGCTCTGACTCAGTCCACACTCTTCCCATATCTCATTTTTCTCCTTTTATCATCATACCTAAGGACTTCTACACTAATTAGTGGATTGTCCTTGGGTAGATCCCTCCGGTTCTGGCGGATCATGGGAACAAATACCTAACCTTATCATCCTTATATCACCATACATAAAGTAAAGTTGGTCGGTCTATTTGGTATTGTTCATCTGCCATAGGAACCAATTGAAAACCATTTGAAAATCAATCCAGATACTTGTGATATATTATCAAAGCATTTTGTACCTGAATTGTTTTTAATATTTTTAGAACAAGAGCTCCCCCTCAATATGTGCATCAAGTATTTGAAATCGTTTTGCATATGGAGGCAAGAGATAGAATTAACTTCTTTGATTACCATTTTCTAAAAGATATCAACATCACTTCCCTAATTAAATCAAGAAGATAAAGCATTTTGGGGAAGGATGAGGTTTTCATAAGTTTGCTCCCCCTCAATATGTGTGATAAGGTTTTAAAAGGTACCATTTTGAGGGGTCGTTTAAGTCCTTATTTAATCACTTTTGTATCCGTTATTGCTTAATATCGTTCCTTTTCACTTTTTAGGTCTCGTGAAGGCAAAATGCTGGAATGGCACTTATTTGGACGAAAAGGCGCGAATATATGAAGAAAATGGCCAAAGTCAAAATTGAGACACTCATAGTTGCTGAAAGTAGAAGGCGACGGCGTCAGATGCTATTGGCGACGCCGTCCCAAAATTATTGAGACGATCCAGAACCCAAAACTCGTATTTTCAAGTGACGACGTCTAGTGGTGGAAGAGTAGGCCGTCGCTACTCAGACGGCCTAGATGCAATCCAGACGACGTCAGAAGCTGAAGAGGACGGCGTCACGGACATAAGGTGACGCCATCGCAAGGTTAACGTGGCCAAGACGAAACCCTAATGGCGGCGACACGACGGCGTCACTAAACATAAGGTGACGCCGTCGCAATTGTAATCTTATATATAGAATCCGAATTTTTCAGTCTTTGTGTGGAGAGTCTTTGGAGTAAAAACCTAAAACCGAACCTAAGGTGTCTTGTACAGTATTTTAGGGTTTTAAACCCTATCTTACATCAAGATAAGTCTTTACTTCATTAATTCAATTATGTCTTTGATTATTTGTGTGTATGCTTGCATGTTCTCCATGTCCGGCTAATTTATTTGTGTGTTTGCTTAGGAAGTATGAAACTTAATTATTGAATATTGATTGGTTGTTTCTTATCTTAGTTGACTAATGATCTAGTAATGCGATAGGTCATTCGTTGTGTACTTAATGCTTGATTCATCTTTGTGAACCTTAGAGTATAATTACCTGAGTAGTTGTAGGCTAAACCATCCAAAGAGCGCCTTAGAGTAGGAGTTTATAATCCCTAGTGGGTTTGTAGACAAGACCCTTTGGTAACTTCAAAGAGTTAGGGAGAAACGCATACCCTACAATTTTAGACACACAACGCAACTAGGAATAAGACGTGACACTCAACCATCAATAGGAGATAATTAAGGAGTAATACAAACTAAGTAAACACATCTTTAAACTATCATACGAGCACACATTAATTAGACATAGACTCCCACAACCTTAGTTTAGATAATTAGATAATAGTAGAGTAATCGGTAGAAATACCAACCCCCCCCCCAAATCCAATACCCGAGATTCGTACCTTTCCATTTTCATAAAATATAAAAAGATAAAAAATAATCTTCCTCAACCTTAACCTTAGCGTAGTAACTCCTTACTAGCATTCCTATTCCCCTAGAGAACGATATCAATACCCGTGGCTTACCCTAATTACTACACTACAACGTTTAGGTTCATTGCCTAGGGTGTTATAAAACTTGCTCGAAGAAAAGGAAGTTCCTTTGACCCCGAACGACGCGTGTAGCGTTATCAAGTTTTTGGCGCCGCTGCCGGGGAATAGAATAGCTAGTTAGTAGTCCACCTCGTTTAGGTTCTTTGCTTGATTCCTATCAAGTAAATTTATCATCATTTTTAGCTTTCTTTTAGTCTATCCCCCTTCTTTGTGACCTTTGTTCGTAACCATTTTCATTGACTATTCCGTTAACCGTTATGGAGAACGCGAATATGCCAAAACTTTCACCCAATCAACAAAATCTACTACATAATCTACCCTTTCCACTCCAAAATGAGATCTTGAGGTTCCAGCAACATCATGATGAATCCTTTCCTGAGGCGTGGACTCGAATTAAATATTTATTACAAAAAGTCCTTTATCATGGTATTGATTTACTGTTTCCACTACAATTCTTTTACACTCGTATCGCCCACGAAACCCAAAGGAGACTTGACTATGTAGCGGATGGGGATATTTGGGGACGTGGTGTTTGAATTGCATGGGAAACCTTTAAGATTCACGCCCAACTTAGAAGTGGAACATGGGACCCAAAAAACGAATCTTTAGACCTATTTTCAATTTGGAAACTTCGGTCGGAAAGGTTGTTTAGGAAGAAGATGATTAGATTTGAGGTACCAAGGTGCATGTCATGGTTAGGCGTTACCACAGTACAAAATGAATACATAGGTGATCTTGATAAGATGGAGGATAGTGTAGAAAATCCAATCCCATCGGATAACCCACAAGTTCTACCATCACTTGAGAAACACACACCGCCTATGACTTACCCGGAAGTAGTAGAAGAAACTATAGGAACCCCAATAAAGGTAGAACCTTTGGACCAAACGCCACTAGAGAATGTAGGTTTAGATGCTTGTTATCATGACCTCTCTCTTAGTCCTAGGGAAGTTCCTAATTTTGATGAACCGGAGGCTCAACCAAAAACCTTACCCAATTTTCCGTCTTTAGATGTGAATCTTGGAATTGAATTAGGCCCCAATCCACTCATCAAAATAGATAGTCCGGGTAGTTGCTTGATAAAGATGGTAGATTCTAGGCCATGTATAGTGGAAGCTAATCTAGGAGTAACCCATGACCTTACACACTTATATCACCTATTCATGGTTGATAACAAGAAACACTATGGGTTTAAACCGGGTTTATTAGGTCAAGATGGATCCTTAACTAAGAATCTTTTGAAGTTGATAGAAGATGATCCATTTTTAGGAGAGAGATTTGATTCACCCGCTACACCATTAGGTAAGGTTATATTGAATGGAGCACACTCCTTTGAGCATATAAATCACCCATCACCCTCTCCTCACGTAGCAAATTTCCACCCTAAGGGTGTGTATTGTTACTATCACCCGCACTTAAACTTAAGTGTAGGGAAAACCTCCCCTTTATCCGTTAAATAAGGGTAGAGTCAGGCTCGTGACTCGAACAAAAACAAGCGCTTCTTGGGAGGCAACCCATGTGTATTTGTTTTTCATTTTTATTTGTGTGTCGTGTATCTTTTATTGATTGTTTATTCTCATGTTTGAATATGTAAAAATGCTTTATTTTGTTTTTAACCTCGTCTTAATTGCATATAAAGGTATTTTACATAAGGGATAAGTGTAGGGAGGATTACACACGTTTTCAAAAGAAACGTAAACATGAGAATAACAATTAACTAAAAGATATATATGTTTGTTTGTTCGAGTCAAATGCTTGTATCGAGTCATAATGGATGTTTTGCAGAAATTTTTCCCGATTCTAAAGATGTAAATTTTCCAGAATTTTTTTCAGAAAATCGCAGACCAGTTTTTGTCAGGATAACCTGACGGCGTCAGGATTGCAACCTGACGGCGTCAGGAAGGAGTAAAAACATCAGATTACTTTTTTCTCGTTTTCTGAGCTACTTATAAATTTTTGGAATTTTCTAGGTCTTAATTTTCTTAGAAATTCTGTAAACATCCATTCCACAAGCATTATATCCTAGTTTAAAATCGAGTCTTATATGTATTATTACCGCCGATTTTACGCGAAGGTTTCGTTTGTTTTCTTCAAGTGTGCAGGTTTAGTTTGTCAAGAAGAAGTTACATAAGATTGGAGGAGCTTTTCACGCAATAATTCTTCTTGAAAAGAATTTAACCACCACTTTACACGGATCCTACCGAGCTAATCAGGGGAGTATTAGTTTCTTTCGTTTTTAATTACCTTCTTTTATCATAACTTTGATACTTTCGGGGAACATTGGGGACAATGTTCAGTTTAAGTGTAGGGAGGGAAAATAAAACGGGAACTTTGAAACTATGCTTATCCTTGATTATTTGCTTTGTCCAATTGTGATTGTGTAATAAACCATGAGAAAATGTCGGTTAGGGTAATTTTGGCACCAAATTTAAAATTTTTTATGACATATAAGAGTGGGCCATTAGTCTTAACAAAAGCGTCTCACGGATAGGAAGTTATATGACTAGCACAAAAAAACCTTTACCACCCAAATTCCACCAAAATGTGAGGATCGCCCTTAGATTAGTAGGAATTAAAGCATTCATCTTTAATGCTTAGAGTGTGAACCGGTAGTATATTAGATTCTAGAACTTGTTTTGTGATGCATTCCGAGATCGCAAGTGAGGCTACACTTGTGTAGTTAGGAATAACTAAATGATAAGAGGCATTAGGATAACCCTTGTTTCTTCCATTAATTTTTGCTTTCTT